>JAZDUA010000801.1:475000-527500 GCA_038098605.1 Gryllus longicercus
TTAATATTTATTATCAATAGCATCACAAACTCATATTATATTAAAAAGTACTCTAGTACACGCCGCGGTGATAAAATGAACATGAGTAATAGATTGCAAAAGTAAAATGTCTCCGATTGGTTGAGACAGATAGAATTGTCGCACCTCATCGGCAGATGGTTCAAGAGTGAAATACTCATTCTAAACCCACACCTGCACGCGTGGTAAGTGTACTGACGCCCCGCGAATCGCTTGGTGCTCCAGACGAACGACGATTCCCCGTCGCGGCTGCGCGCGGCCGTCGTGGAGGTGTTCCCGCGGGACAAGTGCCTCCGGCTGGAGAAGCGCCTCAAGCAGGACTACATCTGCGCGGGCCAGCGCGGCGGCGGCGTCGACGCTTGCGACGTGAGTTTTCGTTTTGCTTTTGCTAACGACTTGTGAGTTTTATTTGCGTTTCGCGATTTTGGTTGAAGAGAATCTTGCCTAGTTACTGGCCTGGTTCTTCATAAACGAATTGTACGAATAATAAGCAAATCCCACCCACGTGATTCTTGTAAGCCTCTCTTTATTCATCTAGGTATTGTACCATTACCTTGTCTTTTCATATATGAATCCGTGGTTTTTGTCTAAAATTACTTAAGGGCGGGAATATATTTTCAGCAAACGCCGTTGTCTATAACTACAACACTCGACGTAGTAATCATATTCATCAGGTGACAGTATCAACAGATCACTACAAAAAATTCACATATAATACATGTACATTATTTTACAACACCTTGCCAGATGACATAAAACGACTAAATTCAATACCAAAGTTTGAGACCCAAGCAAAATCTTTTCTGCTGCACAACTGTTTCTATACAATTAGAGACTATACCGAGCACCCAAAAGGAAAGTAATATTAATTTTAATAATGACATTTAATGTATTATATACCATTTGGATTGTATAATTCTAAAGAACCTGTAACGAGTATTGTACTTCAGCTTCTCGGTCAGTGACCCTCATCTCGATCAGGTTTTCGTCCAGTTTTCCTGATCCTCGAGCAAATGCTGAAATGGTCCCTTGTTTTGCTTCTGGACATAAATGTAACTTCAAATTAACTTCTCTCCACAGCATGTCACACACAGGTTATAACTGTTTTTGACGTAAATAAATAAATAAATATGAACAAGACTTACATTGAAACAACGTAAGCCGAATTTTCAGAAAAATCGAGATATTAACATTTATGAATAGCAAGAGTCTTGCTATGACTTACTTTTTAAGTGACTTTAAGCTTTTAAATTCCAGTAATAGAAAAATTAAATTCGAGGCAGTGAATTATTCTTGGTATTACATTGTATCTTGGCAGTACATAGCTTTGCAAAGTTATATTTTACTGACTGATTGTCTTATATCATTTAATTATAGATTTATTATCAAGCTTTATATTCAATATCTTATAATTGCTATGAAACTATTATTCACTTGAGAATAAAACCATTACAGTCAAGAACATTGCTGTTTATCCACGGATACTTTTCTGTTTATCCATTACATAACAGTTTATACACTTTGATTATCTAAAATAAAACTACGAAACTGATATCAATTTCAAAATAAGACTTACTGGAACACAAGCGTTCTAATAATCCGTGGCCCACTGTTAACTCTGAACGATTGTCTGTCACCTTTCGAAAGATGAATAGTTAAATTTCAACGAAAAAATATAGTACTTTAGAATTTTTACCAAGTGAAAAAAAACATACTGTATTCGTATTTTAACTTCTTACGATACATATTTCGTAAATTTGAGGTGAAAGCCATTATTCGAAATGTTAGAACTCGGTAGGATGTACGTATTATAATGGCTTACAGGCCTTCGTCCTAGCACATAGATAACAAGTAATACAATTATACTATGTATACATATATATATACACATTACATATATATATATATATATATATATATATACATATATATATATATACACACATTACATATATATACATATATATACACACATTACATACATATACATATATATACACACATTACATATATATATACACATTACATAAGTTATAAAAATATTTTCTAAGTTGTAATATTAAAGCTGTAGAGACTATTTCTGTCATTGCTGTTGTCACCATAACCTGAGCCTGAGGGCGTGTGTTGGTGCGCAGGGCGACTCGGGCGGCCCGCTGGTGTGCGGCGGCAGGCTGACGGGCGTGGTGAAGGGCGGGCGCGGCTGCGGGGAGAGCATGCAGGTGACCAAGTACACCGAGGTGGCGCTGTACGCGCGCTGGGTGGCCAGCAAAGTGGAGGAGGTCGAGGAGACGCGCCTGGGTTTCGCGAGGAAGGGCGCCTAGGCGACGCCGATGACACGGACGCGGAGCGCCTCCGCGTTTGGGAGATGCAAGATGATGTTCGAGAAGACCGTCAAGGGTCAAGAAACGGTTTTGAGCATCTCACAGTGCAGTCATAAGCACTCACGATGCTCCGTGGGCTCTGAATTAGAGGGAATTCTGTAAGTGGTCGTAGAGGCTATTCGACTGCGCTCTAATTGTAAAAATCGAGCATACGTTGTCAAACATTTTAAAAAAAATTAAGTTTACAAATTATTCATTCATTTTAAAGTCATAATTCTCCAATATTTAACGGTCTTTCTCGTCCAATTTGTGTTCAAACAAACTGTTACGTCCGTATCGACCAGTCGAAAGCCGCCTACTCATTAGAATACCCTCTAAACTATGTATCGTGAGTCTCTCGAGAAGTTCTCGCAAACGACTTCAGTGGATTTGTCAACAGTCGTTTTGAACAAACTGTGGAATATGTAGTGGTTCCAGAAATGAAGTGGGAGAGGCCTCATACCAATTCTTAAATTTCTAATAAAAAATTCATATACTCATAATGTTTTTTGCCACATTTTGACAGGAATTTTCTGATTTCTGTGAATTACGTTCACGTAACGTTCTTCTCTGCATAAATACGTACATTATTGGGAAAGCTACTACACGGAGAATAAAACATCTTCGCTCTCCCACATCTTTTTGGAACCGTTTCCGCATCCGTTAGCCATTGTTGGGCATAAGTGATGTAATGCATGCGATGAGTCAATATTGTTCCTTATTATTATAGTTCCTTTGTTAGAACTGGAAAAGCCACGTTTTCCAGATTCTTCATGGAAATAACTTAAATAATTAACTTTTGTATGTGATAACTTACAAAACAGTATATTTATTTGATGGAGTGTAATGAGCGTTTATTAAACCCTTAGTAATAGATACTGTCGATTACGGTACTTGCTGTTGTAGAGAGAAGTACAAGTACGCACGCACATGCTGTCGAATCATTACAATAAAACAAAAAAAAATAGACTAGTAGCTTATGTAGGAGGATTAAGTGCAATACTAAAAAAATCCACGAAGAGAAGATTTCTGATTTCAGTACTATCCTTACTGTTTCGAGTCAATAGGCATTGCGTGTGCTTCATTTGTTGAAATGACTGAGTGAAGTCATTTCGTTTCCGTCTTTTCAGTTATTTTTCTCCAACTATGGTTATATTTCTGTGGCGAGCACCAGTGATCCCCCCCCATGATAAAATATCCGTGAAGACGTACTTCCCTTGCGGTAACATAGCATCTTCCCGGAAATGGGCCGCCATTACAGACGGGAACATATTCTAAATATAGTAAATCCGAATAATCATACTAGATATACTTTTTTGTATTCTTTCTATGAGCAAATGTCACAAATTGAACGGATATTTGCGACATAATTTTCAAGATATGCTTCACCAACGCGGTCTTAACTTTGATGGACACGTATAAATCAACGCAGAACCTAGAAAATAACAGGAAAAATCTTTTTTTAGGGAGCTTAATGGAATACCTCAAAAATTAATTAAAATGTGGATTATGACTTTTTGTAACCCTTTCAATTGTTCGAAAGTTTGGAATTACGGATTTGTGATGAGGGAAGTGTTCCAAACAAATCCCTGTTAAAAAGTTCTGAAATTAAATTACTTTGGAATAAAATAATATGAGATTCAAGTTTCGTACGTGTCTTTATGAACACAAATCTTTATTTTTACATAAAGACATTCTTTAAACTGGTAAGTCTGGTCTTATTGTTTGAAATGGAAATTAATTATGTTAAGAGATATCTAACGAAATGAAAAAGTTAATTTATTTTAGAATATAAAAAACGGGATTTTTCATGGACATTTTGATTACAATTATAACGTTAATTGCATCAAAATTATCTTCAATTCATAGTCATGTACTGAGAGAATACAATTAAAATCAGAAGAGCAATATATATATATATATATATATATATATATATATATATATATATATATATATATATATATATATATATATTGAAACATTTTATACAGGTTAAACCTATATTCTGATTTAAATAATTTTGATCTTCTAGAAAAAAACGTTCTCAATAGGCCAGATACAGTAGACGAAATTCAAAGATACAAGTAATAGTAATGTGTCAGTTATGTGAAAACAAGCGTTTATAATTTAAAACTTTTTATAAAGTTAGTGCTTTTGTATTTTTATATGTAATTCAACAAAATGTAAATAAATATGTTAATATTGCAGAGAAAAGGTGGTGTTTTGTTGTAGTAGATGCTTATCTTCTAAACCCTCTTTCCAATCCCATTACGTTATCAGAAAACTCTGCAGTGTACCTGCGAATAATTAAAGAACAGAACACTTAAACAAACTTAATTAAAAACATCTCAAATATTTATTCGTAAACCTGAAGATCGATCCCCACTCTGTTAGGTTTACAATTATACTCACTAAATAACCTCTGAGTACAAATTGAAAGCCACTTAACAAAATTGAGTCCTGGGCAAACTTCTGAAAAATTCAAGTTAATCCTGACAAAATATCAGCACAAAACGTCTCAGACAAAAGGTTTTCCTCCCCCCTCCGTTAGTAATAAACAGCTCCCCCCTCACCTGGACCCCACCATTACATCCCATAAAATACTTAGGACTTAACCTGGACACAAAATTAATATGGAAAACCCACTTCGATATCAAAATTAAACAAGCAAGAAATAAATTGTTTCCACTCCGGCCACTAATCAACAAACACAAGTCCCTGTTCTACACAAACTTTACAACAATTTATAAATCTATAATAAGGCCTAAGGCCTAATTGCTAATGCTGCACGCATATGCAATATAAACAAACGCCGACCCTACAATTGCCAAGTGCAATTAAAATCCAAGTCCAAGCCATTAAAATCCAAGTACAAGCCAAAAAATATTATCAGATTAATCAGAAATGCCCCCTGGTTCATAAGTAATAAACAACTCCATTCCGAATTAAACATCAAAACAATAATAAACCAAATAGCTCATATCACATAATTTCTACAAAAAGCTAACAGACATACCAGCAGCAACCCATTTCAAACTTCTGAAAAATCGAACCCACACACAAATAAAAAATAGATTCCCTTTTGAAGTCTTTCTCAAAATCTTAGCCAACCATGAAACATAACCCCGAGTTCTCCCCTAGAGTATCCTCTCCAATGTATAGATTATATTAGCTAATATATTTCAACTAGTATAAAGACGAAAAACACAATTTTACTAAACGATGTATTCCATCTAGAAAAAATAAATATGTTAAAAAAAGGTTTCCGATGAAGTGTTAATTTGGTAACAAAATAACTCATAAATAAAAGTTGATATGTTATAAACTTGACATAGTTATATTTGTTATAAGTAATACAAGTGTAATATAAATGTTAAAGAGATACTCGTACTAAAATGAGAGTTTAACTGCGATTTCATATTAAATTTCGTTTAAACTTAATCTTTGCAATAATCAAAGGGTCAGATGATAAAATAGAATTTAATATGGATCTATGTTACTAATTTCCAACGCGAGCATAAATTGAAGTAAAACTTTGTAGCCTCCGGCCAGGACGAAGGTGTTCTCCAAGGAAAAACCCAATTATGGGTTTGTTATATACCTAGGAAATCGGAAAAATCGAAAAATAATGATACAGTTTAGAATTTGACTGAATAATGCATCAATGTGTTATTATGCCTATTCTGATAACGTGTTTACCGAGTGATTTCGCAAACTCAGTGAGACTGCTTACGACACAGCTGAGATCATCCAATAGCAAGGTTCAAAGGAATAGGCCGCCCGCCATTAAATATTTCTTGCATGTTTCTTTATGGAACAGCAATTTTTTTTTTATATTCTTGTTATGTAATATTTTGTTCGATAATATATTCTTACATGTTGCACTACATTACTGCAGTTTTCGTGATGACTGTTTTCTTTAAAATTTTAAATTTATTACAGTGTTATGCTAGACCATTTTATTTGTTGTTCTTGTGCAGAGTACGTGCTAGTTTTTGGAAAACCATTTTGTGTGCTTTGGTTCAGCAGCAGTTTTTGCTACTGCAGGCCATTTGTACTACGTTAATTTATTATATGTTTGTTAATTGCTTTCAACACTGGATACCCATGTTTTTGCTAATATGCATGATATGTTTGAGTTGTTATGAATCCGCGAATTTCGTGGGTGTTAAATGAATAAAACATAAGTGTAAGTGCCCTCATCAAACGTGGGCACTTTGCAGTAAAATAATGTTTATCCTACACACACTTTATTAGTATCGTTGAGGGCCACTTTATTCGAAGAAATAACAATGCAAAATAGATTAGAAAGAATAGCAACATTCCATTTGAAACCGCGAACGATGCCAATATCTCATTAATTTCCTATTTTCGCATGTGTTTGACAGTTGACATTCAGATAGATTGAGTAAGTAGGGTTGGTTGTACCTCATTGGATATTGAAGTTAATTAAACAATTGTATGTCAAAAATACAGCTCAGTGCAACGTTTGTCTGGATGAGGAAAATGCTTAGCAGCTAATCACGTAAGATGCCAGCACAGCAATTTCGATAGGGATGGAAATCAATATGGGGTAGTGTAGAAGCGGCGACAAATTTAAGAATTAAAGTTTTGAATGTAAAATATAATATATAGAAGAATCAATTGATTGATGAGATTATTATCTACTTTAATATGTCTCAAAATCAACTTACAAAATCAAATATCGGAAGTAAGGAATTTTCTGACGAATTTTATCCCTTGAACTATATGGCAATTAGTTTATTATCAATCTACTAACTTTCTTCAATATTCTATTTATTTACTACGTAATTTGTTCTATTTGTATACCGAGGCTGATACGTCATGATACTTTTTTATGTTTTTGGTTAGACAAGACCATCTCTACAGATTCTCGGTTTTGAAAATTTGCGTAATATTTACTCTTGTCTTTATATTACGGATTGGGGGATTTTCTTACCGTTAGCAATAATACCAATACCTGTTTCAAAAATCAGATGAACATCGTAATTCGTGTTCTTTAGATGACAAAGTATTAACACTCACACACACACGCATTATATATATAAGAATCCTAAAAATAACAAGTATAACTCTGTTGTTTTTAATATTTTCTCATTATTCCTCCCCTTGTAAGCATGGACATTACCCCTTTTTGATCTTAACTTAAAATTTACTAATTTATTCCAAAACTTGGTCTTCGTATCTTCTTAAAAAATTCTGTCCCTACTAAGAACTTCCCTGTTCAAGTCCCCAGCGTTCTTTGCCGTCGTTCTCGCGTCCGTTTAAATTTTCATTCATCCAGTCCAATTCCAAACGTGGCAGCTCTTTCTTTCCACTCACAGTTTTAAGTCCCGTTCCATTTATAACATTTTTATCAATTAATAATTTACACTATGGATTTGTTTACGAAATCGGTGAACACTCCCTCAACAACTGATCATCACCAAGTCGTAACACGTTCTGCCCTCCAATTCCCACCACCTCAGACATTCTTCTTTTTCTGGTCCGCACATCTGGAATTTTATTACGTAATGGCCTATTACAGTACATATTAAGAATTACGGAATTCATCTTTTCCCAACTTCCGCAGTTTAGCCACATTCAAATGCGATACGAAACGGAAATCTATTGTGTAGGTTCCACCCTGATAAGGAGACCAATGTTATGTGGAAAGAAGTTCTTAGCAACAAGACATAGTTTAGTTCGGCTTTTGAGCTGTTAGCACGCGATTAGGAGGCACACCATTGGCTCGTGTTTGTGGTTTTGGAACTGATTATTCATCAGGGGTTCCAGCAGTTTCGCCAATGACTTACGATATTCTACATGATTAGCAGGTGAGTGATTAACGAAGCGTCATTATTTCACGTCGAGAAGAAACTTCCCTTCATCGACTTTTGTAAATGGATGAGGGTAGAGTAGATGAGAGTAGTATAATTGCTAAATTATAGAATTTCTAATTCATCCTCTCTTTTCAAACTTGCTACTTACAATATAGGTTGTTCATTACATCCCAAAATATTAGTTGTAGCTCAAATTCTTTAATCTCTTACATATTATTATTATTATTATTATTATTATTATTATTATTATTATTATTATTATTATTATTATTATTATTATGAAACTACATTTACGCATCTTTCTAGACTCCGAACCACCGGGAGAAAATTCAGACTTCAGTACAAAGATATGTGAGCGCTTATATAAAAATTCACCAGTAATGTATATATGTTTATCATCATTATTTTTTATTACTATTACTTCTTACAATAGATTTTATATCGATATATTTAAATAAGATATATATTCTGCGGCGTTCGACTCTTCACCATAGTTCTTAGTAGACTTTACCGAATTCGCAGTAACTCAGAACGTAAAATAATGCAAACTGTTACCAGCGTGTAAATTAATTTTGAAAATGTATTAACTCGAAAAAGCAAAAACATCAGATTCATTAAATTAAATAAATGACGTAAATGTTCTAATTATAATAAAAAATATGGGATGCATTGGGCTGAAATGCCCCTTTGAGATTCATGGACCCTCGCTGTACTAGTTGCACCCTCTTTCCTCAGGCCTGCCTTCATTTCATGGCAGTGAGTTATTGTCAAATCATAATAGCCGTGGTTTTCAAATCAACTCACCGTGGAATGGTTTGACAGGATAATTTTCTACCATGTTCTTTTTCCCTCACCACGCTTACGCTAAAGATTCGTTGCGATTAGACCTTAATTCCGGGTCTGACATAATTAGACCGCAGAGATAGCTCAGCGGCTCGTTGGGCAAAGGTCGGGGCGGTTCGGGGCGGTTCGGGGCGGTTCGGGGCGGTTCGGGGCGGTTCGGGGCGGTTCGGGGCGGTTCGGGGCGGTTCGGGGCGGTTCGGGGCGGTTCGGGGCGGTTCGGGGCGGTTCGGGGCGGTTCGGGGCGGTTCGGGGCGGTTCGGGGCGGTTCGGGGCGGGTTGGGGCGGGGCGGGGCGGGCGGGCGGGGCGGGGCGGGGCGGGGCGGGGCGGGGCGGGGCGGGGCGGGGCGGGGCAAGTCGGGGCGGTTCGGGGCGGCGTGGTCACCACGTGGTACGCGACAGTGTCGCCATTTCCAACATTCTTTTTGAAATCTGCATTGCGTGAGGCGGTTGGTCGAAAACATTCACAAAAAACATTTTATGGCTAGAAAGGGTCTTGCAGCGCGGTGGTTATGACATACGATTGGTCACCTGAGGACCTCATGTTCAAACCCTCAATAAAAATCTGGAGATTTTTCACGCGGCTATGTCCTATTATGGGTGATTCTGAGGTCCACTCAGCATCCTTTTAAAATGGGTACCCATTTTTCCTGGCTTTATAAACAGAAAATATTGGGGAAAATAAGCATGTAAAGCATGGCTTGCCACGCCACCTTCTCCGAGCACCAGATAAAACAAAATATTCTATGACCCGTCAATTTACAGATGGCCCGGAAAGTGGGGAAACAAATGCCAAAAGGTTAGTACAGAAAGGAGTCCTAACTTCCTGAAACCCGTAGCAGGTGGTTAACGCGGTACGTACTTTATGAAGGGTACTAAAAAAATTATGACAAAATTGATTTTGAGTCCTTAATTTACGCGAATGAAGCGCTTTGTTTTTTCATTATATGTAATAATTATCAACAAATTTTCTTATTTTGTTTACATTAAGCTTCATAATAAAATTTAAACATTCGTAACAGAGTGGCAATTATGTAACACACAAATAACACAAATAATTTAGTTTAAGCTGATGCAGAGTATCAGACCAAACAAAAAATGAATGTTGAATGGCAATTGCATTTGCGCTATTTATTAGGATTACGAAATCGTTTAATATTATACCTCAATGTTAAAACGTATCTGGACCTCTAATATCGAGATTTTTTCTTGAACAGAAATTCCTGGAATTGTTTTACAATTTAATTGTACTAACGACAAAAAAAATGTTGGGAATTTTCATAAAATTCGCATTTGTTAACAATCCATATTTTTGAAATCAGATTCCCATCGTCATATTTTTATTGTAGTAATCCTGGTGATGAGCTACCACATCTCAGATCTTCCCGGGTTTTCCAGATCATTTCTCATTCGTTCTGGGCGAAAAGTGTTTCAGTTTTAACGGAAAGAACGATTCAGAACGGAAAAGTAGCGAGCTATGTGTAAATGTACAAGGTCGTAGAACGGTCTGTAAATTCACGAGATTTTCAATAACTAGTGATGCTACAGAATGGCGTACTCTTTCTCGTTCTTGTTACTTTATATCGTCTGGGCTGTCATCTTCTCAGCTACATTTATTGGCACCTAAAATACATTTTTTCAGATTTTTAAATTTATGGAATCCCTAATAATATAAGTGATATATAACTTCGAGAATCTTTGAGAAGGGTAAAATCTGGTCCTTTCAGCACATTTTCATTGAAAAATTTGGTGCCATTTTTAAGAAAATGTCATTTTAGCTTATCTGAAAATGTAAATTTTTCATTTTCACCCCAAACTTTCTCTAAGATATAGAAATCGATTTTCTGCAGCATTACGTAACTTTCTGTGTACCACTAATATATGCATTTCAGTTGCCGTCTGGCTTACTATAAATTCTATCCTACTACATTATATGACTATTCTCTATACTACTGCCACTATTTACAATATGTGCATTGTTGGTTACTATTTACAATATGTATGCTATTGGATGTTATTTACAATATGTAAGCCTAGTCGAATGGCCCTTTCAATCAAAATCTAGTTTTGAGTGGCTTGTGCTCGGCATTGATGCTCTTGCATATTTTTATATACTTATTCAACTCACAATCACTTACACCGCCACTAATGTATTGCTTTCACAGCTTTCTTTCATGGTTTACTAGATCGTAGCTGAATCAAAAGAGCACTCAAAACATTTCAAATGTTTACTCACATCAAAAGTGAAAAGATGCATTGTAATCGTCGGTCGCCAATATGCTACCAGATAAAACAGAGTACGTGTCTAATCGTAGTTAAATAGAATTGTTCGTACAAAATGGAAGAATATTGTAAAGTTCCTGTGAAAATTCTCAATAAAGTAACAGAACTAGTTTGTTTTCAGTACGATATCGAGAAATAGGAGGAATATCAAGGAATTTGAGTTTTGAATGGAAAATAACACTATGAATTGCATAAATGAACTGTTCATTACGGTATATGTGTCTCTTGCTGAAAGCTATTTAGAACATTACATTTCATTACAAAAATCCATTTCGAGGATGTGAGATACGTGCTTTCTACATCTATTTCTACCACTAGCACTCAAGAAGAACCTGTGTCTTTAAAAGAAAACGAAATGTTTAGAGGGAAATATGAATGACTGATGGGAATTTTAAATTCGCGGGTACATTCTAAAATTACAATTTGCAAATTAATTCGACAAAATAATATTTATATGGAGTCGTTTTACTTATTTTCCCTTTAACTATATTACATAATTTATTCATTTTCCTATTTATTAAGTTTAATATATTGAATGATTAAGAAATTAGTGCTATTCGTTGTGTTATCGGTGAGGGCATACTAGTTAAGTATTTAAAAAGGTTCCCGTGGGTATAAGAAATATCAAAGGTCTGCAAAGGTGTTAAGTATACAATTACCTGTTTTGTTTCAGGTTCACAAACACAGAAATGAACTCATAAATCATCAAATATATTTAGAGCAGTGAATTAGCTTCAAAGTACGTTCTAATTAACTTGCTGTGCCAAATTAACTGAAGAAAATATACCTTAAAATATTTTATGAGTTTATAAACAATAAATTATAAAAAGACAGTTATTTTGAGATCACAGTCAGGCACTACAATTTTTTAATATACTCGTAGAATAGGAAGTCATTGCGTCCCTATTACAATTATTGCTACGTAATTTCCTTTCTTCATTTGTGTTTAGTTGATTCCTCCGACAACAGCGTCGCCGGAGCAACTGGAGAATCCCCCACCTAATCCGCGAACACGAAAAGTGGATGAGCGCCAATTGGCGCTGTGGGTTGACTAGACATATCTACGGGGAGACGCTCCTAATATCACCATGGACGGCCCCGGCTGCCCGTTCGCAACACTGCTACTGGCTCTGAGTAGCATGGCCGCCTATCACTCTGGTAAGAAAGGCTTAGGATAAATAGCTTATACTCTCTGCACAAGGTTTTCGAGATCTCATTCTGATGGATCCGAGGAAAGTTAGGGAAATTTAGTTATTTCTTCTGCCGCTTCTGACTCCGTAATACCGTCACTAACAGAAAATAAAAATATGTTGGACCTTTACTAGCGCAAAAAGGTTCATATACTCCGGTGAGGAAATAACTTGTTGGTAAATGTTAACGATATGACTTGTTGGTAATTATCAACCAGTCATAACGTTATCATTTATTTCCGAATAATTGTTTGCAACTAACAACTATTCAACTCATGAAATGAACAACAGTACCATTAAGTATCTGGTATGTTCCAATCAAGGCGGTCTAAAAATATAAATTTTTCTTACCACTTCTCTCTACAGCCAGTCATAAATTGAAATAATATATAGAAATCTAGCAGAAATAATAAATATCTTTATCAATTTTCTAAAAATAATTTTAAACGTAATGTCAGAAAACAAACACCTCGTTGAAGGTAACAATTGCAACAAATTGTTGTTGCGTTTGTATGGAAAATTAAATGTTGACAACATTTAATTTTCAATAATAAAGAAAGCCACTCATTTGTTCATCTGCCAGAAAGGACATTTCATGAAAAATCTATAATTCAACATTACTTAAGCAATCAGGATTACCGATGAATACGTATCAAAAAGTAATTAAGGCCATTTCTGTAAAGTGGGTTTGCAATCTGCACATTCTTCAGGTTCCTGAAAAATTTTCAGATATTGCCGTTTTTAGTATTAAAACTCCACGAACCAATTATCAACGACAATGTACTCACATTTTTTATCCTGATAAAGACATAAAATCTTGACTAAAAGGTTTCTCAAAATTGAAGATTTAATGCATTTGGAATTTTACAAAATATATTTTTCCAAAGGCATTGAATAGTTCTAGTTTTCTTCGAGCAAGTAATACATTAAATGCTATTTATTTTTCCTTCCTTCTCGTTTAAGCTGTGATTGTGGAAGTACCTCCAGATCCGGATGCAGAAATGATAGAAACTCTGAAAAATGTTTCTTTTCAGGTAAGTTTTCATATATCACGAAATAAAATTAACCATAATGATTTTCAGTTGGTTCAGTACTTAAAAATATACTCTTTATATTCTATCTTGACGTAATGCCCTTATTCGAAAGGCGTGTGTACAGTTGCAATGTTAGTTTTGAGGCATATATACGGAATATTAAGTACGAGTATTCTACACAGATGAGGGTTTCATTGTAATGCCCCGCCCCGACAACAGTTTTCGCGCCTGGAACGCAATGCACTACTCTATATACAAGGTTGATGAGAAAAAATCACTTCGTAGGGCAAGTAGGGGACCAATGACCACTTTTTGCCAATAAACATGAGGTGGAAATCCTATTTAACAGAGATTCAGTCGGGTCATATTCTTATCGCGAGCTCCTTTAATCAGGAGGCAACTCATACTACACAATACTTATGCACAGAAGGCTAGATCACGAGTAAAGTACTATAAATGTTTTTTGTGGTTTCCTTTAAATACATCGGAGTTCCCTCATTACTTCCTCTTCGGTGCCGAGGCCTTTGTTTCGAAATTTGGAGTTTCAATCTACCTCAACAGTCACGTCCTTTTTGGCCTTCAAGATTTCTCACAGAGCTGAACCAGCGGCCATCAGGTATTCTGTATTAATAAAGGAAAATGATTAACGGGATTAGTAGAGCATAGTGTAATTCTCTTGCCTCAGACCACGTCTGAAAACTATCCCTCTAAAAAATCCCAAGAAAAAATTTCGAGCCGTTTTTCGAGAAAAACTTGTTTTTAATATTACCTACATTAGTGTGCACAAAAATACGTGAAAACTATAAAAATCTTCGCTCTATTCTGAAATAGTTTAGGGACTACGAAATTTTCTACGAAATTTTCAGGCATTTTTGTTTGTTTTTTGTGTAATTTTTTCATGGTAAGTCTCAGTCCAAAAATCGTTACGTCCAATTTTAAAAGACAAAATTTTGTAGAAATTTTCTTTATAAATTATTTTTCTTAATGAAATAGTAAGAGATCTACGAGGTTTTAAAATGTCAGAATTTTATTCTGAAATGGTCCCAATTAATTTTAACCATGTATGGTTTCTTTAATGAAGTATTTTGGGATTTATAAGGTATTTATAAATGAAAAGCGATTAAAAAACTAATGTTTTTTGATAATTACTGATGTTAAATTTACATTTGAAAGTTCTGTATAGAGTGCTTATCAGAGTCGGTGTTGGTGTCTTGGCAGACAATTCAGACAGAAGGCGCATGCACCTTTAAAGAGGAAGCCTAAAGTAATCCGTAAATGAGGCATAGAAAATAATTAATTTTACCTGCCAACAATTAACGTGATCCATTTCTTGATGCTTGATTAATGATTTCCACAGTTTGAATTATTTATTTGAAGGAATGCAAATAAAGGAATTTGGAAAATAAAACTTTAAATCGCAAATATGGGAAGTTTTGTTGGCGCAGTTTCATTAGTCATTAAACCTACTTCCAAAAAATAGACAGAGGACACATATGAGTGTATCATACGAGTGAATATTTATAACAACAACATTTAGTAAAATAAAATGAACACCCTAGTTTCGTCATGTTCGTCTGGTTGTTTTAATGGAGCATATTCTCAATTCGTTCTCTTGTAGAGAATATTCCCAATTCCACACCAACCATATGCGAACAATAGATAAATACTGAATTCCTTTGTATTATAAGATTGAACAAGTGATTATAAGACTGAACAAATATTATGTTTCTTACCTGATGCTTAACAGTGTATTTCCAATGCTTTTCTTCACGCAGGTGCACGTTGTAACTTTCCTGGGTAAAGGCCGAATTGAATTTTGCAATGGAGCTATTATAGAAAAACGTCACATATTGACTGCAGCCTCCTGCGTTCTAAAGTAAGAAAGTATGACATGCTAACAATGATATCATCGCAAACTAAGGGGAGCTCGTTTAATTCTCTCTACTAACCTTTTCTTTTTGAATATTTTTTCAGCTTGATTCTCCCCTTTTCTCTTAAGAAACAATTAAAAACTATCTTGCATACAGTTTGTAATTTCTGGTTTGGTGGAATCAGTTCTATACGTATCTCACGTCTGGGAATCGAGTAGAATCTATTTAACGCTCCGATGCGGGAGCTACATTGTACGGGAGCTACATTGGAAGTGGAAACTGCACTTTCGAATAAACCCATATAATATATCAAAAGTTCTTTTGCTCAAACATTTATCAAGGAATATTTGAAATTTCGTATCCGAACAGCACCATGTCTTTCAAGTCTTGGCACTTTTTTGGGTTATTCTATCACTATTTCAAATCATCACATGGCAGTTGATTTCTTGTGTTCGCATATATACTGTACTAATGGATATGTAATTAAATGAAAAACAAATTATCCTTAGACCATTTATTTTTGATGATGGACAGTCACTATTTCTAAAACAAAGAAAAATGTGTTTTTAATTGTAAAACATGCTCATCTTTACTGCAACGTAGGTATTCACCGAGCATGTAGCTTTTAAAACACGTAAAACGACTCCGGAGAGAAAAAATACAAGACCACAATTTTTCTAGTACCAATCGATAGAATTTAAAAGATAGGGCATTCTCGTTGTGTGTAGAAGAGTTAAATTAGGTTCCACTTATTTTATAGACAATCAGATTTATTTTAATCATACAGGTATTATCTCATTACAACATGATTTATTCCACTTTTCTGCAGTTTACGTTTCGGAGCTGAAAATGCGTCTGAGTAATAGAATATTCGTTATTAAAATGCCCAAGATATTTTTCATATTATATTCCAGTCATATTCAGAAGACAATGGAGAAAAAATTCATGTAAAACACACTATTCATATACGTCACAAAAAGAGGAAAAAAGAGATAGAGAGAGAGAGAGAGAGAAAGAGAAAGAGAGAGAAAGAGAAAGAATGAGAGAGAGGAATGTAATATTATATTATGCAATATTTTTAATCAACCTTAATCATCTTAACCTAGAATAACACAATTCAATATTCATTTACTCAAACAAACGCAATTTTATTGTATTTTAATTTTCACACAGGGCGCAAATCGAAGGAATACCAAAAGTTCAAGTAATGGTTCAACATGGCAATGGCTCAAACACAGCAATTTTTGATGTGGTGTCTCACACGTTTTATGACAAACAACTACACGAGCACGTTGAAGAGGACATTGTAATTTTGCAGGTGAGTTTATAATTTAAAACTAAAAATTTTTCGTATACATTCATTATGGTGGTTACCATTTCTTTAAATGTATACCATAAAATGTCTATTAACTCGCCTCTCTCTCTCTCTCTCTCTCTCTCTCTCTCTCTCTCTCTCTCTCTCTCTCTCTCTCTCTCTCTCTCTCTCTCTCTGTATATTATATATATATATATATATATATATATATATATATATATATATATATATATATATATATATATAAGGTGAATCTCAGCTCATGGGCTTGTCTTCCCCTAAGGGACTGTGTACCCGCCAAACACCAGTGCAGAACGAGATGCCTATCGATCAGGGGAGAAATGTCAGAAATGTGACGTAATTCTGTTAAATGGATTTTCTTACCCCATGTTCATTTTCAATACCAAACGAAAGAAAATCAGTATCTATCTCCTAAAATATTCTAGACGTTTGACCCAATTATTCTGAACCACTGTGTACAACCGCAATGGCTAAGGAGACACACTTACGGCGCAGCAGCCACTGTTTACACATTCAAAATTCTGAAAAGCAATGATGGAACTTCAAAAAATAGTTATAGACCCGCCTTAGCACGCTCACAAACTTTAATATCGCATTATATTATCTTACATGTCCCTGGCAAACAAGGCAATCGTGGATTCTTATAAATTAGAGGAGCAAACATTCAAAAGGTGACATATCTATTTTGCAGAAATTGGGTACTTTTGTTGTTTTTACCTGGAATTTTATTTCCAAGAAAAAAACGTAGAACTCTTCTCGTTGAGGTAACAAATGGTGTTGATAAATGTAAAATTGATGCTATATTAATCATTGTTATTCGAAAAGAGCGAGGTGAATGTGTCGCGTTTTCAATGTTTGCTCCTCATTTATAGTCGAGTAAATTCTAGTAATCAGGAATATAAACATTTTTGAACAGACATCCAGAAGTGATGCTAAGTATCACATCTCTTCATATAGTTTTAAGGCTTATTTAAAACAACCAAATGTTGAAATATGTAGTGGATCGGTCTTACTTCTTCACACTTAATTTAAGGTACGATAACAGCAAAAGTTACTTCTTTGGCAATTCGTGGACATAGACCAGTCTGGAATGACATTTGATGACTATTAAGGAAGAGGATTGAAATTACGGAAATAAATTACCTCACCTAAATATTTTCTAGATAATCGCATCTCTGGACGATGTTTACTTACCGCTTTTTGTCGAAACAAAAAAGTGAATTACTGTCCCTCTGAAAATGCCGTTGAGGTGCTCGATATTTGTCTGTATAATAAGAGTCAAGTTGTAAATAGAGCTGTGATTTTAAGAAGTTTCGGAATATCTATTTTTCAAACTTGAATTGTAATTTCCTTGTGACTGAAATTTCATTACGTGATGTGACTGCCAAAAGAGGACACGGGAAATAGAGCTGCTTTACTGTCATGAAAAAAAAACAAAACACGAATCTCAACCTTCTGTCTACGAAAATCTGAGAATGTGATAAAAAAATTGCAATCTAAAAGTAACGTCGCTGAAAGAGGCAATACTTGACAAGTATGTTTGTCATCAATATTTAAAATTTACCGATTTCGTTCAAACCCTTTGCATTAAGATTCCGTAAATTCAATCTGACGAATACACCCGCGCCGCTGAGATGACATCAGTGACAAAATCCGATGTGATAAGAAGTAGATTATATTCAGAAATAAAAGTGGAAATAAAAGTGCATACTTTCATGACAATCTGATATAACTCTAGGTGGAGTAGAAGAATCCATTTGAATAAGACGCAATGTTTTGAACGCATATTGCATGATGGATGGAAATATTTTTTCAATGATTGCAATTTTAAGAAACAATTAATGTATTTTGCCTTACAGACCGATCGACCCATGTTATCTGAAGAAGAACTAAAGCGCACAGTTGACCTGCAGACAAAGAAAAGATATCGCAGTAAACATTGCTCGCTTGCGGGATGGACAGACGAGAGGGTAAGTTGAAAAGTAGACCTTTATCGCAAATTGGAATAATTGTTTTAGTATTAAAATATCTTCTTCTTGGAAACCAATATATATATATATATATATATATATATATATATATATATATATATATATATATATATATATATATGCGGATTTCTCGAAATATTATAAAAAATAATTGAATAATTTCTTTAGCCTTTTGGCATCGAATAATAGATTCCCGTAGAAAGTACAGTGTTAATGCTGTAATCTTCCAATTTCGTCGCAGAAACATTCTGCGCATTTCCACGGCTCAAAGTTCTGCTATAACGTGTCCGCTTTTATTTTTTGCTTGCCAGACCAACACCTTATTCTATTAGGCCATTATCTTAATTTGAAAGGCTAAGGTTATGTTGTTCTCGTGGCTAGCTGTTGGACGACATGCTCGGTTAACACTACACGGCCCTGGGTTCGATGCCCGGTGAAGCAACATTATTGTGTGCGTTTTCCTTGCGGTGTATGTTGCTGTGTGACGATGAGGAAATTCACTTCTCAGGTTGACAAGACCGAAATACGGCGTGGGGATGTCTACGTGCTAACCACACGCACCCTCTTAACCCGTGGCCGCGGGGCAGGGTCGTCGCCGTTCACGGGTGGACGCCTCAAGTACATACATACGTACAAAGTTATGTTTACTCGAATCCAGGCCAAGTGCGAATTCCACCATTTCATTCATTATACATTTATGAATAAAATGTAATTTACACTTGAATCGAGTTAACTCAATTATAAGCTTCAAAATTAAGGTATTGCTCTTAATAAAGTCGTGATCTGGCTATCAAAACATAGAAACGGACATAAACGATCTGATATTAAGGGAGAGTCCAGTCTTAAGGAGTCTTTAAATTAACAAGATTTGTTCATCTAATTGAGAAGAAGATGGGGGTGCGTTTATATAACTAAAATCACTCGCACATAGGAGCTAAAACTTGCGTAATTAGGACAGATATTTATTTTCCGTTTGCGCCCTGTCAATAAAGAATTAATTAAAACAACGTACACACCAAAAAATCTACAACCTACGTACTTTAATTTTAAAATTATTTTAATTACAATAATTCTGGCAAAGAGGAGTGAAGAACATCAAAGTGTGCAATTGGTACAAATTGTTGTAGTAACGATTGCCTGATTTGGACGCATAATATCCTAATTTGGAACTTAAAATAAATGCGTGACTGATAATAAACAAATTAAAATAATGAGTCTATTAATTGTAAATAATATTAATCAAATATATCCAACGACAAAGAGAAATCGTATTACTGAATTTGTGAAAAAAAAATGTTTCCTCTGGAAAAATAATCGATAGTCTCTTCCTTTATTTAATGATTTTCACATATCCTTCTAAATATCAATATGTTAGAGGCACCATAAATGTGATATTATAAAACTTTTTAAAATTATTTTTTATTCTCATTCTCTTGAAATCTTTCACCTTGACTTTTCGATCATCCTAGTTCCTCTTTGGTTGGACTGTTCGTTATAACTG
The DNA here is from genome assembly GCA_038098605.1 of Gryllus longicercus. Classification (NCBI taxonomy): domain Eukaryota; kingdom Metazoa; phylum Arthropoda; class Insecta; order Orthoptera; family Gryllidae; genus Gryllus; species Gryllus longicercus. Next base: position 495,271 of record JAZDUA010000801.1, read on the forward strand.
ATCTTTCCACTTCTAACAGATAACACCTTAGTCACTATGAAAATTTGTCAACTATTTTGTTAAACATTTTAATTCCAATATTCATTGTTTTAAAGATAAAATCTTCTGAAGAGAATTCTTCATTACCATTCTACCCAAAGTTACTAGAGCTACGAATATTTGCTTTTTCTTTATACTCGAACAGTACCTAAAATGGCCCACAATATTACCTACTATTTACATACATTCCATTCCACTGCATTGCATGCTGTTGACACTGAAAAAACATAAAATAATGCTTACCAGCCCCCTATGATGGACCGGTTCACTCGAGGCAATATTCTGTGGTCCAAATTTGGCAACTCATAAACATCAACACGTAACACCTAACACTAACTCCATGGACAGCCTTAGTTTTGAAATGCATATCCGGAAGGTATAGAAGTATTTTTGTATCGTGAATCATAAATTTGGCATCACTTACTCCGTCTACCAACAATGTGTTACGATACAACGCACAACATTAATACAAAAGAACCGTAACGCGAATCCTGCTCATTAAAACGACTTCTATTCACTGAAAATTGACTAACAATCTCAATAAAGCATTCGCTCAAGCAGAGACCTCTAGTATTATAGCTAACTTGTATGGTACGAGGTATCGATCACAATGTTCGTAAGCGATCCAATTTAGAGGCCGAAAATTCGGCAATTTTACCCTATGTCTTTCATTTTGTCTCTACATTTTGGGATAATAATATTTTTTCGAGAGTATTTAAAACGTGTCTTTTCTAATGAGATATATTTTAAAACTTTACAGTTATAAAATGTATTTCTCTATAAATACTGGGTGGTAATTCTGTATTTTGTGGCAAAAATCATTGACCATAACTTAATTTGTATAGCAGTGATAAGAGCTAGGAGATTGAATGTATGCATTCACAAATAATCTTACTTGAAATATTACATACCTTACTTCACATTATTTATATTAATCCAGTGGAAGTTACATGTTTTGTTCACGATTTCTGTTTCCAAACTCGCAAAACGTGACTACGGCGAGTCTAATCTGTAGATCGAGTGATTAAGATTAATCTAAGAAGAATTCTGCATTATTCAGTTGCAAGTGAAGAAAGAATCGAATTTCAATTTGAAAATATGAATTTGTGGAATTAGAAAGGGATGAAGTCAACCCCACTTCGAACTGAAGCTCGACAAATTTGTCTGTCAGGAGACCAAATTTCAGTTCGTGGCATTTTTGGACGTGTTCTACAAAGTTGATCAGCGGGGCTTTGTGCATCCACAAGGTCTTTAGCATGATCTTGGCTGTGCGGGTGACGCAGCATCGAAGGCAGTGTTGCCGACGTTTCGACCATGCATACCAGCCCTGAGGAAGACCACGACAAGATGGTCGAAACGTCGGTAGCACAGCCTTCGACGCGGCGTCACCCGGACAGCCAAGAGCATGCACATGACTCTGGCCGCGGAAGCTTACGACTTCACAATGTCGTTACAAGTAATATTCTCAAGAGATACAATTGGGATTGAATTTGAAAGCATTTTCTGCGGGTACACGTGCAAATATTTCCTCCTGTGATAATGTTTTCTTTTTCAGAACATGGAAAATGCAATCAATTCCCATCTTAAAATGCAGCTTCCTACTACAATGTGGCATCTTCCACCACCGACTCCTTTGTGGCAACTGCACGCCGTAGCCTGGAAACGCTGCTTCCACGAAGACAGCATTCACAAGCCTCCGAGAGATTTGATTTGCATTGGGAAACGAGGCTTCCGTAGAAACACGTGCCAGGTAAGACATTGAATTCATCCCACATTTAAAGTATTTGGAACACCAGCCATAGTGAACACTACGCTTCTATTGCAACGTCAGATATGACACAGGTGTTATATCTCTTGTTGATCAACACCTGTGACCCATGACGATAGATAAGAGGATGGCTACAACTTCCCTTGACGTCCTAACATATTGACAGATTTTGTTCGCATGGAAATTGTGATATCACTTGTACACAGTTTTTTATATTCTCGCCTAATACGTACTTCTGTAATAAAGAGAAGGTACTGCAAAATTGCTGCGCAATGTGGCGGTTTTTGCGTCAGAAAAGCTGGTATATTAGAGACGCTAATATCGAAAAAGTGTATAAATCTTGTTCATTTATATAATAAATAACATCCTATAACTCGTTCTGAAGCCAGAATTGACGTTTTGTAAGTCCTTGAGGCCGAAAAATTGGTGTACGTTAAAATGTCTGTATAAGTATTTCAGTTCAGTACAGATTTTCTTCGTATGGAAATTGTGATTTAACTCGTACACAGCTTTTTACATTCTCGCCTAATACGTACGTCTGTAATAAAGAGACGGTATTGTAAAACTGGTGCGCAATATTTCACTTCTCTGCAACGCGCTCATTTGTTTCCCGACCTGTCAAACCGGTCCCATCTCGAATAAACTCCTCTACTCTTCTAATTGACGGCATGTGCACTCTACGAAACCTGAACAGAACTTCTGCTTGGCCACTGCCGGCAACATAACTGCAAGTAGCATCCATGCTCTCATTTTGTCAGTGTGTTCGATTACAGTAAGCTCATTTGTAAAAGGCTTCATCCCAATATCTTGCATTGCCACTTCCCCGCAACGCGCTCATTTGTTTTCCGACCTGTCAAACCGGTCCCATCTCGAATAAACTCCTCTACTCTTCTAATTGACGGCATGTGCCCTCTACAAAACCTGAACAGAACTTCTGCTTGGCAACTGCCGGCAACATAACTGCAAGTTGCATCCATGCTCTCATTTTGTCAGTGCGTTCGATTACAGTAAGCTCATTTGTAAATGTCTTCATCCCTATTTCTTGCAATGCCACTTTCCCGAACGCGCTCATTTGTTTCCCGACCTGTCAAACCGCTCCCATCTCGAATAAACTCCTCTACTCTTCTAATTGACGGCATGTGCCCTCTACAAAACCTGAACAGAACTTCTGCTTGGCAACTGCCGGCAACATAACTGCAAGTTGCATCCATGCTCTCATTTTGTCAGTGCGTTCGATTACAGTAAGCTCATTTGTAAATGTCTTCATCCCTATTTCTTGCAATGCCACTTCCCCGAACGCGCTCATTTGTTTCCCGACCTGTCAAACCGCTCCCATCTCGAATAAACTCCTCTACTCTTCTAATTGACGGCATGTGCCCTCTACAAGACCTGCAAAGAACTTCTGCTTGGCCACTGCCGGCAACATAACTGCAAGTAGCATCCATGCTCTCATTTTGTCAGTGCGTTCGATTACAGTTAGCTCATTTGAAAAGGCGTCATCTCAATTTCTTGCAATGTCCCACATTTAAAGTGTTTGAAACCCCAGCCATAGTGAACACTACGCTTGTATTGGAATGTCAGATATGACGCAGGTGTTATATCGGTTGTTTACACAGCTTTTTACTTTCTCACCTAATACGTACTTCTGTAATAAAGAGAAAGTATTGTAAAACTTGTGCGCAGTATTTCTCTTTCCCCGGCAACGCGCTCATTTGTTCCCCGACGCGTCAAACCTTCTCAGAGTAACTCCTCCCCACCGACGGGTCGCGTTTGCGCCAGGAGGAGCCCGGCGCGCCGGTGCTGTGCGACGGGCAGCTGACGGGCGTGGTGGCCGGGTCGCTGGGCTGCAGCAACGCCACGTTCGCGCTGCTCTACACCGACGTGGGCTACTACCGGCGCTGGATCGACGCCACGCTGCGCGAGCACCAGGCGCAGCTCCAGGCCCTGGACCTAGAGTCCGGAGAGCGCCTGCGCGCGCAGCGCCCGCCCCAAGCCAGCGACGGTGACGGACCCCCGCGCAGACGCCGCCGACCACGCCCCCGACGCCGCCTCAGGCCCGAGTCACCAAACAACTTAAGAAACGCGCTGATGAATCCATAGACGTGCGCATGAGGGGGGCGTGGTCCCCGTGAAAGTTCCGAAGGGGGACCCGTACCTTAAGTAATACAACTTTATTTCTGTATATATGATCGCCCCCGACGCCGCCTCAGGCCCGAGTCACCAAACAACTTCAGAAACGCGCTGCTATGAATCCATAGACGTGCGCATGAGGGTGCGTGGTCCCCGTGAAAGTTCCGAAGGGGGACCCGTACCTTAAGTAATACAACTTTATTTCTGTATATATGATCGCCCCCGCCGCCGCCTCAGGCCCGAGTCACCAAACAACTTAAGAAACGCGCTGCTATGAATCCATAGACGTGCGCATGAGGGGGGCGTGGTCCCCGTGAAAGTTCCGAAGGGGGACCCGTACCTTAAGTAATACAACTTTATTTCTGTATATATGATCGCCCCCGCCGCCGCCTCAGGCCCGAGTCACCAAACAACTTTAGAAACGCGCTGCTATGAATCCATAGACGTGCGCATGAGGGGGGCGTGGTCCCCGTGAAAGTTCCGAAGGGGGACCCGTACCTTAAGTAATACAACTTTATTTCTGTATATATGATCGCCCCCGCCGCCGCCTCAGGCCCGAGTCACCAAACAACTTTAGAAACGCGCTGCTATGAATCCATAGACGTGCGCATGAGGGGGGCGTGGTCCCCGTGAAAGTTCCGAAGGGGGACCCGTACCTTAAGTAATACAACTTTATTTCTGTATATATGATCGCCCCCGACGCCGCCTCAGGCCCGAGTCACCAAACAACTTCAGAAACGCGCTGCTATGAATCCATAGACGTGCGCATGAGGGGGGCGTGGTCCCCGTGAAAGTTCCGAAGGGGGACCCGTACCTTAAGTAATACAACTTTATTTCTGTATATATGATCGCCCCCGCCGCCGCCTCAGGCCCGAGTCACCAAACAACTTAAGAAACGCGCTGCTATGAATCCATAGACGTGCGCATGAGGGGGGCGTGGTCCCCGTGAAAGTTCCGAAGGGGGACCCGTACCTTAAGTAATACAACTTTATTTCTGTATATATGATCGCCCCCGCCGCCGCCTCAGGCCCGAGTCACCAAACAACTTTAGAAACGCGCTGCTATGAATCCATAGACGTGCGCATGAGGGGGGCGTGGTCCCCGTGAAAGTTCCGAAGGGGGACCCGTACCTTAAGTAATACAACTTTATTTCTGTATATATGATCGCCCCCGCCGCCGCCTCAGGCCCGAGTCACCAAACAACTTTAGAAACGCGCTGCTATGAATCCATAGACGTGCGCATGAGGGGGGCGTGGTCCCCGTGAAAGTTCCGAAGGGGGACCCGTACCTTAAGTAATACAACTTTATTTCTGTATATATGATCGCCCCCGACGCCGCCTCAGGCCCGAGTCACCAAACAACTTTCGAAACGCGCTGCTATGAATCCATAGACGTGCGCATTAGGGGGGCGTGGTCCCCTTGAAAGTTCCGAAGGGGGACCCGTACCTTAAGTAATACAACTTTATTTCTGTATATATGATCGCCCCCGACGCCGCCTCAGGCCCGAGTCACCAAACAACTTTAGAAACGCGCTGCTATGAATCCATAGACGTGCGCATGAGGGGGGCGTGGTCCCCGTGAAAGTTCCGAAGGGGGACCCGTACCTTAAGTAATACAACTTTATTTCTGTATATATGATCGCCCCCGACGCCGCCTCAGGCCCGAGTCACCAAACAACTTTCGAAACGCGCTGCTATGAATCCATAGACGTGCGCATGAGGGGGGCGTGGTCCCCTTGAAAGTTCCGAAGGGGGACCCGTACCTTAAGTAATACAACTTTATTTCTGTATATATGATCGCCCCCGACGCCGCCTCAGGCACGAGTCACCAAACAGCTTTAGAAACGCGCTGCTATGAATCCATAGACGTGCGCATGAGGGGAGCGTGGTCCCCGTGAAAGTTCCGAAGGGGGACCCGTACCTTAAGTAATACAACTTTATTTCTGTATATATGATCGCCCCCGCCGCCGCCTCAGCCCCGAGTCACCAAACAACTTTAGAAACGCGCTGCTATGAATCCATAGACGTGCGCATGAGGGGAGCGTGGTCCCCGTGAAAGTTCCGAAGGGGGACCCGTACCTTAAGTAATACAACTTTATTTCTGTATATATGATCGCCCCCGCCGCCGCCTCAGGCCCGAGTCACCAAACAACTTAAGAAACGCGCTGCTATGAATCCATAGACGTGCGCATGAGGGGAGCGTGGTCCCCGTGAAAGTTCCGAAGGGGGACCCGTACCTTAAGTAATACAACTTTATTTCTGTATATATGATCGCCCCCGACGCCGCCTCAGCCCCGAGTCACCAAACAACTTTAGAAACGCGCTGCTATGAATCCATAGACGTGCGCATGAGGGGGGGCGTGGTCCCCGTGAAAGTTCCGAAGGGGGACCCGTACCTTAAGTAATACTTTATTTCTGTATATATGATCGCCCTCGACGCCGCCTCAGGCCCGAGTCACCAAACAACTTTAGAAACGCGCTGCTATGAATCCATAGACGTGCGCATGAGGGGGGCGTGGTCCCCTTGAAAGTTCCGAAGGGGGACCCGTACCCTACGTAATAAAACTTTATTTCTGTAAATATGATAAATTCCTTAATTTTCTTTTTTTTTATGCTGGCAATTTCAGGAATTCATTCACAACATTTGCAGTCTCCATATGAGGCTTTCCAAACCATAAGGCAATCCTGTAAATGACTCGACATAAACCATTTGTATTTACTGTTTCATTCAAGTTATAATTTCACTCTCCCTTCAGTATGCTTTACTTATCTCCTAGTAAAATACGCCATTAGAAAAATTTTAATGGAAAAGCGTGATCAGAATAATAATTGCCTCCACTTGTTGTTGCGGACGCGTATGGACGACCCTAAATGTTAAGAATCCCTCCCATAAGAAAACATGTAGGTGCAAATAAAGAGCGATTCATATCGAACATGGTTTTCGGAAATTAAAATGACAAAGTTAAAATGTTCTTCGAAATGGATAAATTAAGATTTTAAAAATAACTTCTGTAAAAAAATCTGACGACGCATAAGAGAAGTGTCACATCTGAAAAATAGTCATTTGTCAACAGAATGGTTTTACACTAGGCGGAACATTTTATTTGGATGTCCCAGATAGAGTATTTTTTCTATTGGTTGCCCTGCGAACTATTTTTACAAACATTTCGTAATTTGTACTAAAAAGTATGGTGTTTTCAAAACATTTTACTTCCACTTTTGAGATGCTTCGTTTTTGTGACAACGATGATGTGTTACTATTTTAGCTCTGTCGAGGTTTTAGAGTATAGATGGTTGTATCGTGCTTCCCGCTGATGTATAAAAATGATAAATAAATATTTGGAAATTAAAATTTTAATCTTTCATTTACGACAGTTCATGTTTGGTTCCATATTTTTAAACAACAATTGCTGTTGGTCATTCAATGTAATGAGTGAGCAACGTTATTTTTTAAACTCTTTCATTAGCTTCAAAAAGTGTTATCAAATATAAGTTACTTATGCTTTTACAGATTTATCAAAGCCATTGTTCATGTTTGCGGTGTGGTAGCACCACATCTTGAATTACGAAATTAATATTGAAAATTCAATAATTACTGAATAAATCTTAATGTTAATAATCGCTCATTTGAGAACACATGTATTCAAATTATGACCAATAAAAATGGAATAAACGGATAATAAATAAATAAAATTTTGACTTAAGGTTCTTTATGTTCAATTTCATATTTGAAGGGCTCGGGGGTTACAGATCTCGCTTTTAGTTTTTGTGACAGAAAAAATGTTTTCTTTAACCATGTTTTATTCAAGCAATGTAATATTCAAATTTAAAAACCCTTAAACCCCCTTAAGCCCCAACTCTACAACTCTGCTTCACATGGGGTGTTCGCACCTCCTGCTTTCCGAACGACGAAGCCTGGTTTGGTCGAGTAAAAGTCGGGCTGTTTCTGTCAGTTTTCTGTCAGTTTCAGGTAATGTCAGAGGGATTAATGACGAGAGAGAGAGAGAAAAAACAATTAATGTTTTACTATTTACAAATACTTTAAAATTCGTTTTCCGTGAACATTATTCCACATTTGTGCAATATACATGTTCCAACTTCTCCTATGAGAATTTTGCGGTAATGTGTTTGGCTGAATGGTGATATATGGATGATTATGTAAGGGATTATATTCAGATTGTTAATATGGGGATGTAACATGCCAACAATAACACATATACACGGAGAATGCACAGAACTACACACACACAACACATGCACATGCACACATACAACAGAATTACAGAACTAAAACTCTCGAGACCCTATCCCGATCAGGTTTTACACATTTTTCATTCATTTTACGTTTATCCAATGAACTAATGCTGAGATTCCTCTTATTTTGCTGCAGGACATGAATGTAGATTCACAATCCGTGCAGGGTTTCTGAGCTATGAGCGGTGTTTGTGGGGATATAATTATTTGTGAACCGTAATTGTTCTCTGTTATCGCGGTAATATGTCGGTTTCTGGTGGAGAGAGATAAGGTCCAAAATCTGTATCTAATTAACCGAGTAAACATGTTTCCCGAATGAATATATATCGTTGTCAAGTTTAGGCAAAAACGCTTGTTGCTACTTTTATAATACAATCTTGTTGAGGGTGTGAGCGAGAGTATGGATACCAGAGCTCAAGAAGTCGAGTACACTTCGCACTCCTCCATACGTCACAGTTTTTAACTGGCGTTTTTCTTGGCGTTAAATAAACTCATTGTTTTTCGCTTACTTGGTCATAGTTAAATCTCACTGGAGCGGCTGTATATAACTATCCCAAAATATGTAGTCTGTGGAAAGCAATTATAATGGTATAGCTTATCTCTCCAGAGAAAAGGGAAGAGTTACACTCTTCGGGCTCTTCAGGATGGGAAACTTCTACGAGTTATGCAGCGATCAGTTGATGTCTCACAACTGGTGCTCTACGCATGTGAAGCAATCGTTCTCGAATGGCAACAAATGCCACTGATATCACACGTGGTGATATCACTTGGAACCCGGAGGAGAAGTTGCCTTGGGGCAGCTGATTGTATGGTAGGTGAACAGGAGTTCAAATTTGACACCCATGCGGAGCGAACGTTTTCTGTTTACGCGATTTATTTCAAAAACATATTTAAGAAGGGGTGGCCAATAGAAATGCCTAAGGGCGCCGTATGAACGAATTTTCGCAAGAAAAATCAAGGCTTGCGGCCCATCGTGGCGGCACGGGACCAGAGCAAAGGAACGGCCACTAGCAAAAGGCATCCGGTCGGCGGAGGGGCGGCGGTTTCCTGCGCGGCGCACCTTCACGGCGTCGGGCGCGTCGCCGCAACTTCCTACGCGGCCGCGCCAGGGGTCCCCGCCGGCTGCCGGGGACGACAACAGGCGAGTCGGCGGCCGGCGACCGAAGGAACAGCTCCGCTCGCCCAGCCATGAGGGCGATCTGGTGGGCGCTGGTGGTGGTGGTGGTGCTGCTGGGCGCGGCCGCGACGGCCGCGGAGGTGGTGGAAGATTTCGCGGACTCGGTCCCCGAGCCCTTTAAAGTTTCGCAGCACACTCGGCGCTCCTTGAGTAAGTTTCATTCATTCATTCATTCAGTCAGTCAGTCATTCAGCCAGCCAGTCAGTCAATCAGTCAGTCAATCAGTCAGTCAGTCAATCAGTCAGTCAGTCAATCAGTCAATCAGTCAGTCAATCAGTCAGTCAGTCAATCAGTCAATCAGTCAGTCAATCAGTCAGTCAATCAGTCAATCAGTCAGTCAATCAGTCAGTCAATCAGTCAGTCAATCAGTCAGTCAATCAGTCATTCGTTAGTGATTTGGCCGCGTCTTTCTTGTCGTTGTCCCGTAAGTCTAGTGCACTTTTTATCGGAGATGGCAATGATCTTCCCCAGCTGGATGGTAAGATCCAGCGCCGAAGTACCCGGCTTGCAGGGATTTCCCCATTATTCGAAAGTTTCCCGACGTACAGGGCGCTGGTCTTTTGTAATGTAACACACTACCTGATCATTTTAAGTTAGGGTCTATTATAAAGTTATTTTCACATTTAATAGAATGATTTACTACGAGCTGGGATACACTGGCATTACACGTTTTTGGTGGCGGTGGTGTGGGAATGTAGGGCAGATGGGACGTGCTTGATCACACGGCGTACGTCCCAACTTAGCAGAGAGAGATTTATTAATTAATGGTTACGGGCGCGTCAACTAATAAGGTCCTTAGTTCCGTTAAGTGTAGTGCATGTGATTTCCTCGGGAGGTGGCGGTGAACCTCCCCTCGCTGAATGGTGAGATCTGGTGCCGACCTACCATCGGCTTTCCCCAACCAGATATCGAGCACCTTTGCGGCACCGTCCCAGCCGTGACAAGTTTTAAACTCTCGACCAGTCTTCCGACATGCGTGGTAATGTAGTGCAAGTAAGTGTAAGTGGTGGAAGAAGACGGAAATATTGCGCGCGGTCCGTGGCCCTTTTGTTAGGTTACTGCTCCGGCATTCATCAAGAAACCACGGAAACTACCAATGAGAGCAGCCGGCCGCTAGATTTCTCCTCCAAACAGCGGCAGAAATCAACCTAGCTACGTAACTAGTCACTTGGGCAAGAAAACACTCAGGGTAAAGGATGATTGGACATTTCATTTCATACCTTGTCTGCTCTATTTACTTCCTTTTACTTCTTCCTTTTCCATACTTTTGTTTTCTTCGTTCTTCCCATATCCCGTCCTGGACGATGTTTCTTTTTCTCATTATCGTGTCTTGTCTCCTTTCCTCTCCTCCTTTCTCCGCTCCTTCCATCTCCGCTCCTTTTTATTTTACCCTTTTTTATTCCTTCTTCTGTGTTCTTCTTGCTCCTCATCTTGCCGACTTACTTCTTCTCTTATTTTCTTTCTGCCATCCGTAAATACGTATTCTATTTCTATCTTCATTTGAAGAATAGCAGAATTTTACATTTATTTATACCGTTATTACTATTATCAAATAGTTTCCTAAACAATAGCTTTAATTTTAATTAGCTCCGAGTAATTTTATTTTTAGAAATTTAATGAAATTTTTGAACAAAAAATACAGCGGTTTCAAAAATGCATTAACGTATCGTACACATATATGTAGTATACATAGTATTTATCATATTTAATTTGGTCGGCTTCCTGCTTTGATTCCTTGTTTGTGGTCAAATTTCGAATCATTTCCCTACCTGTACCAATGTTATTTTCCCTTTAGACTTCATATTTCGTGTTGCAATTTGGTTTATTATGTACTAAAAATCAGTATTTTGTCTTTTGAAGGCTCTCGTTCTTGACTACTTGTCATTTTAATCTCTTTCCGCGTTGTACTATATATTTTCAGTTTCTGCGCGGATGCATTTTTCCTTCATCCTCTATTCTATCGTTCCCCATTACTTATTACGATGTATGTTTCCCTCCTAAAAGAATTTCTCAAGGGTACTACCCTGAAGGTTTTGATGATTGAAGGTCACAATGCATGTTGGAATTACGGATTGCGGGAGAGCAGTTCTGGCGGGACATCGTCGGGGCGAGCCAAGGCGATGTAAGGCCAGACGAGGCGGATCAGGATGGCAACGGGGAGGGGCGGAGCCGTACGGGACGAGTAGCTGGAGCGTAGCAGGGAGCGCCAAAAGTGGCGGGGTGGTCACGTGGGTGGAGCGGAGACAGGCGTGGCGGGGATACAAAGAAAATTAATTCCATTTTACACTCTTCATAAAATCCATGCCTTTTCTTGGCTAAGAGATATTTGTGATTAATACGTATTCTGACAAGTGGGGCCACTACAAATAGTCTTTCATAGACCAATAAACTAGATCTGTTTACTGATAGTGACAATTACTTCCAGGTGTAAAGTCATCTCGAGGACACAAAAAGATTTACAAAGGAAGACTCGCAAAATCGAAGGAAGTTCCTTTCCAGGTAAGAATAGTTTTGTTCCTTTTTTTATCTTTCTCGCATACGAGATATTGCTGAAGTAACTAGTATTGAAATTGTAAGAAATTAGATTACGAGATTTTTAACTAAAGAAATATTTCAAAGGTGCTACTAGAGGAAGCTTCGTTAAAACCGTGTTTCAGACCAGTTGTCATCAATTCTATTCTGAACGTTGGGTATCAGTAAATAAACGGGAACTGAAAACCAAGGTCCAAAAAATGGCCATATCTTACAAGAAAATACACACATTGTAGCTCTCGGTTGACACTCGTATCTCATGAGGTTTTATTATAAATGTTCAGGTAACTATGTTAAAGCTTGTGAGTTTTTTAAACTTAACCGGAGAACAAATGTGAACGCAGAAGTCAAATGGTTTTCATGATCATTATTATTTATTTTCATGCAAGAATTTTTCAAATTCGTGCTTAGGTCAAACCATCAAGTTCGTCACTTCCTCCACAACAGGAAATTTTCATTCAAACTTAAAAGTAAACATATGGTTACCTAAAACGGAGGCCCCGTGAAACGCCAGGTAACCATTCAGAACGGTGAATGTGCGATAAAATGTGAACATAAATGCAGCTTGTAACCGTACAAGTTCGCAAACTCCAAGATGCCCATTTATGTTAAGATGTTAGAAGAATAACACACTATTGTGTTGTATCACAACAACACCCAATGAAGTTTGCAAGAGCATTGCCAATCTTTATTAACGTTTCTCACAAATTGCTCCTTTGAATCTTTCAAGGAGTATGCTATAATAAATCATTGTCACCTTAACTTTTCATTTACTGTTCCTCAATTGAACACATTACTCCTATTTAGAGAAGCTATTACATCTTTATATTATTGTAATAATGGATGTCTGTCTTAACGTTTACATAAAGCTTTCAGTGTTCTTAAGCCTTGGAAGGGGGCAGAGGTCTCTGCAATGGTGAACGTGCTCAATACTGGGGACTCGAAACCCTTTGGAATCTAAAGTGGTGCGTGCGAAGCCATACCATATGCTAAATTTTAGCCCGCTTCTATGTCTTTTTATGTGTTCCCCGGATTCCTTACAGAACATTTCTTTAACATCGTTAAACTTCTTCGGCTTTACCTCACATATGAAAGTGAACTTCGAGTGATACACTGTAGAGATTTTGTCACAATAGACAAACATACAATCTTCTTTACTCTTATGCATCTGGGCAAACGGTGCGGGATAATTCACCGTAATCCAACGGACAGTATAAGCGTGTTCCCAAATGGTCTGAAACTCGGTCAACGAATATTATGCTGTTTATGGTACTCAGCTCATTTCTAGAATAGAAACTTTCACTTTATGAACTGTACTCATTTCTGCTTTCAGGTTTACGTGCGTGTATTTCTAGCAGACGGCTCCAAAGAGTACTGTGGAGGAGCTATAATTGGTCCACGTCACATTATCTCGGCAGCCCACTGCGTTCAAATGTGAGAACAATATCATAACGTTCTTCATTTTTCAAATTAATATCCAAGTTTTCAGTTTACATGATTTTGTAGATTTGATACTTTACCGGTGAAAACAAACATAATAAACAATTTAAAAGATAGGTGTCTTATGATTGATTTTACTGCATTATAAGCAATGCATTTAAGCATTATACTGCATACCAAGCAAATATCGAATAACTCAGGGTTTCTCAAACTATGGTGCGCGTACCCCAAGGGTATGTAGTTAACTTATGGTATATTCATGAATTGTGCTGAAAAGATCTGAAGAAATTTATCACGTAGCTGAAGAGCTACAAGTGTACCCAGTTACAATGCTACCTTAATCTTTTATCAAATGCAATTGACATAAAGAATTATTAGTGATAAATCATAAAACTGAGTTACAGTCTTATTATAATTATGTGCTAAGCAAAATTAAAATATTTGTTTACCAATTAAAAAAGACTTATTCATTTAAAAATTAATATTTAAATCAGTTATTTATTGAAATTTTAACTAGATGGTATATTAAACTTAAAGTTATTCGGAATGGGAGTGATTTTTGAAAAGTTTGAGGAGCTCATGTTTAACTGTAACAATCTAAGGATTTTCACAGTGACCATTTTGTTGAGCGTTTGTGCACAAATTTGTGTGTTGCAAAACAACGGAAACAGTAGTGGAACAACTTGATAACTGAAATGTGGGTCCGAACAACGAAACCACCAGCACTGAGCAAATTGTGCAGGAGAGCAAATGTAAAACAAAAATCAATCTTCAACATCTTTTAAAACCAACAATGCAGTAACCAAGAATTAAAAACTCTTGACTATTTTAAATATTTGATACAATTTTTTAATCAAAATACGAGCATACGTTTTAAATATATAAGTAACATTTTTACAGAACTTAACGCTAACGCGAAATCCATAAAACAAACGAAAGCCGTTATTTCCGAAACAAAAATCTTAAGTGTTAAAAATTCATCGGAATTTTTCCGTCATTTTCACACAATTTTTGCTAATCTAATGCGCCCATGAAAATAGGGAGATTTCTTTTCGCATGTCATTAATACAAGAAGAGTACAAAAAAATAGGAAAACTTAAAAAAAAGACTTACTACTGTAATTATACTCTTAGCTTCTTTATGTAAGATAAAACAAAACACTGAAGTATTTCGCTTACTTACATAGTTTCGCGTTTCACTGTCATTGTTACTTACAAGTGATGATGCTTGCTGGCCTATCCCCATGGTTTCTTTTTCTTGGGTAGTCATCCAATGTTGCCGACTTCTTTCCCCTTTGTTTTAGTGTTTCGTGTTTCAGTGGATCTCTGTGTGAATGCGAACACTGTAACTAATGCATTATACATATATGGAGGATTTTCTTGCTCTAATCATATATATCCGAACAGGGCTGTTACAATATCCTAAAGAAATAATGTTTTTTATTATTATTTTTAATGTAATTCAATAGATGAGTCGCTTTTGCTGCCACAGAAAACTAGTACATTATCAAATGAAACAAAATTACTTGGTATGGTAAATAAAAGATGTTGTCTGGTATCAACAATTTTGAGGTTGAGTTTTCAAATCCAACCGAATACGATACCGTACGATTTTAACACGAATTTTTCGTGCCTAAGGGAACTACTTAAAACAGAAAAGAATACCACATGTTGGAACAAATGACAAATTTTTCAGTCAATTTAACGAATAAATACAAAACCATAAAATATGCATGTTCGTCATATGTGCAGGATGCGATTTTCGGTGGCTACATTTATTAAGCAACCTGAATATTTGACAAAATAACAACCCCACGTTCCACTATCCATAATTTCCACAAAACCTGAACACATGTGTGCCAATTCCAAGAGTTGGATGACTTGTAGTCTTAAATTATAGTAAATGGCTTCGTCATAGCATCTAGTTATTTCGTATAGATCTTCAATAACATAGCAAATACTCTCTCTTAAATAGTACATAGCAAATACTCTCTAACGTAGAACATCGTTTTAGCTACCTAAGGATAATATTTTCTTGCAGGCCGGCAGTGGAGAAAGTGTGTTCAATTGTGGGCAATGAGAATCGATTCCACAAGCAAACGCTGAAGTACACTGTTGTGCGTCAACATTTTTATCCCAAGAAACGAGCAGAAAATGTGGATGCCGATATCGTTGTATTTCTGGTAAGATAACCCTTATTCAACAGAGAAAGACTAAAAACCGAACTATAGTCCATACATATAAGTTATTTCAAAATTAAAACTGTTGACAAATTGGAGCTCTCGTCTTTTATTACTTATTTCACGAATTTTGGAAGAATATAATTATTATTGTACTAATAAAAAGATGGATTTTATTTCTAAGTTCAATTTTAATCAATATAAAAATAAGATTTTTTAATTACAGTAACTGTAAATGAAATTACAATAATATTCTAACTACATTCACTACCACTCTGTGACTGTAAAATGGACATGTTTGTGACAGGAAATGTATATTTTAGTTCAGTGTTTAACAGAATTTATTCATTGCTTATTAATGCAAGATCATGATTTAAAAATTGAAACAATACGTATTTCTGTTATACAAGTAAGCATAAAGTTTCAATATAATTTGTCTAAATGTTAAAGGAATAAAATTCATCACGTTGAATTCTTGTTTTACGATTTTATTTCCAGGTTGATCGTCCATTGCCAATAGGGAAGGCAAACATCCAACAGATACGGCTTGCGGGGAAAAACCAGATCATTCCAACACATACAACATGTTCAATTTCTGGCTGGGGTAGAACTGAAGTAAGTAAATTCTCCATGGTCATTGTGCATAACCTGTACCGAATACGCCCCTCAGCGGGTCAAAAAGCGACGCGCCCTCGCCCAGAGAAAAGTGAATATCGCCCACACAACGTGTTGTTAAGGGGGATTGACTGATTATTTGGAGTATTTTGGCGCATCAACTGCCAAGGTCAATAGTCCCATAAGTATAGTGTGTGTTTTTATCATGGGAGGCGGGGGTGATCTTTCGCCGATTGACGGTGAGATCCGACGCGGACCTACACGTCACCTTGCAGTGTTTTCCCCAATTACGAATCCACCAGCAGAGTACCGCCCCGCCGGCACAAGCTCTATGCTTCCGACATGTGTGGAAGAGTAGTGCAGGGAAGTGTGTGTTTAAGCAAGGGGCGAGGTTAGGACAAAAAAGATCGCGCATTGGTCGTGGCCCATTTGTTAGGCATTCGCGTAGTGTTGATCGAAGAAACTACGGAAAACTATCGATCAGAGAAACCGAGTATTCTCCTTTGAAAATGGAAAAATATTTCAGTATTCCGATTGATATATTAGAAGAAGCTGACAAAGCCATGAAAGTATTACTTCACACGAAAAGTAAGGGCATGTAGAAGACAACCACACGTGTTAATGTTGGAAACGAGAAAGAAGATTCAGACGTTTTGTTGGTGTACTTTCCAGAGCGGGAAAATGCAACTGCCGATTACATTTTTTGTATTGGGAATATGTTAAGACACAATGTTTTATATGTAACACATTTATGTATGTTAAATATTTTATGTTGTTCCATTAGTCAGCTAGTGTTAAAACAACATGCTTATAGTCATACTTGTTTGTGTTAAAGACGTGGCATATAAATGAGAATATCGATATATTAAATTATAATCAACCTACTTGATTTTCCAAACAAATTAAGGAGTTTTGCCATACTCACTGCTCTCTCTTAGCCGTCACGTTCAAATAGATGAAGTAAACATTTGTGCAAAATAAACCTACTTCTGGATTAGGAGAACTGATGCCAAGTATGAGTAGGGTAATAGTTTCTAATTTAACTTATTGTACTACAAATATGATGATTGGCTAAGGAGTAGTAGTTATTTTTCGTTTACAATTTTGTTTCATACGTTCATTGATTACATGTTTCTGATGTACGTAATATGTAATGTACATATTTGTTTATGTTTCATGGCCGTCTAGAAACATCTATATTATATATACTTAATTAAACGATTTCGATTAGTTCTCTAAATTCTGATTTGCTGTTCTGGGCTTTGAATTGCACGATTACGTTTTAATTGCACGCATACAGTGATAATCAACGATTTTTTCTTGGAATTAATGAGCATATTTAGTTAACGAAAGATCTTTTAACCTTTCTTTGATACATACGAGGAAAATGTTAAGAAAACATTTTGAGCAGAATACGAGAAATTATTGTTTAATAATTGACTGTATTTCTCACAAAAACTATTCATATTTACGAAAAATTATAAATGATCTTGCTTCAAAATCTTTGAATAACACACAATTTTTTTTAAAAAAAATTAAATTGTAGTTGTAGAAAGGCGCCGAAAAATTTGAACTTTTGCGATTTTCGGAAAATCAGGTATTTCAACGACAATGGGACCTGTGTCATTATTTTAAGCATTCTCTAAGTTTTCTGAGGACAAAGTTAAGTAAAAAATTGAAATCTTTTTGAAAATGTAAAAAAATGCTCAAGTTTCATGTAACGAACAAACAAAAATCAAAATATGCGACCCAAACTTGCATGGCCCTGATCGATCGATTTACTTCATATAAGAAGATTTTACACGTTTCGTTAATAACTCCCGCCGGTAAAGGTTTTTCTGTCAAAACATCGCGGATTTCCGGCGCACGATTACAGTATTTATTCTTCTTACGAAGTAAGACATGCAAGTAAAAATGCATTTAATACTAAATATAACTTACTAGACGTACATAAATTTAACACATAAATAACTAAAAATATTTTGCGGGAATAAACTACAAAAATATAAGGAACTCGAATATAGCGTTTAAATCATTCCTATAACACTCCACCACCATCATATACAATTGTATCAGAATCTCTGTGTCGTAATCGCAATACAAAGTTTGGAAGTTGTCACAGAAGTGACGCTCCAAAGAGTGGAAATATAAAAACGCAGAATACGATCCAAAGTAGAAGAGAAGCGTATTTATCAATTGGCAACGCAAGACACAGACGCACCACATATTAACGTAGTCAGCATATTAATAATGTTGTTTTGAAACCTGGAGCGATTAAATCGTCCCTGGACGATATTTTGATTGTATCATGAACACGTAAATATATCGAATATACTCATTCATCCTCGATATGGCGGGACCGATAGGTCTGGGCCCCCATAGACCATTAGGGGTAAAGTTTATCTTTGCATCACCTGTGAGAAAATTGACACTTTTATTTCTTATTAGATTTTTTCAAAGAGAGTCAAGTGACAGCTATTTTGAAATCATTCTCTGAAAATGTTCAATATTGTCTACGTGAATTCGTAGTAAAATCCTTTGTACGCCTTCCTTCGGAGGGGAAGTAAATCCGGCTGTCCCTTGTTCGTAGATTTACTTGCATGTAAAAGATCCTCAAGCCTAAATGACGCCTCTGAGTTGAATTCAAATCGACAGTTTCTCCCCCAAGAAATACCCCCTTTCTCTGCTAGTTGGTGAAAGGAGCGTAGCGAAATTTGCGTGGTCAGACAGAAGAGCGGGCCTGATGGCCCGAGTCTCGCCACGTAAAATAAGGAATCAATTCAATTCAATTCAATTCAATTCAAATCGTGAGCGTCCATGTCTCAGGCACGCACAAGTGACAGTTGACTAGAACATTATGAATTATTCGAAAAGTCTTTAGTATTTGCATGTAATTATTAGTATTTATCATTTTACGTGTATTTATTCACGTAATACGCCAATAATTGTTTTGTACAGAATTTTTATGTATTGCCCTCGGTTAATTATTAGGAATTTAAGTAACACTTCAGCGTCGTAATTAAATATAATTACAAATCATTCATATTTGTAAAATATTAGTAATTTCTAATTATTAATGCCTCAATGTACATTTATAATAATGTTGTCTTTGACCACAGTAAATGACTAAACTTCATCAAAATGAATATTGACAAAAATCTGACTTATTGTTTTGAAAGTGTTTAAAATTACATGACAACTCGAATATACACTGTTCTCTGACAAATAATTAGCTAATGATTTCAGAACCCGCTGGACAATCAAGATCTCTTGCGGCATACCAAAGTACCCGTAGTGTCACACGAACACTGTCGGAAGGCCTACCCGAACTCACCAACCGGTGATTTGCTGTGTGCGGGATTCTATGAGCAAGGCGGCGCAGATGCTTGCAAGGTATTTTTTTTAATTGATATTTTTTTTTAAATATTGACTGTAATTCTACCATCAACGCAAACGTAAAGACTCTGGTTTCAATTTGGTCAAATACGGTAAGTTTGAACTTAAAATCTTAAACATTAAAATACAATAGATGATGCAAAATTTATAATAAAATCAAAGAAAAGAAAAATACACATTTTGGTAAAATATTGGAAATTGAAACTAAAATAACATAAAACAGGGGGATGAATAGTGATTATTATATTGTTTCCATAGAATCAATTTCTTCCACCAAATGAAATTACACAATTTACACGAGCAACAAATAAAAACTCACCGAATCCAGTTTCTATTAAATGTAGCCACCGGCAAACTACCATAAAATTACCCAAATAGAGTTTAATAAAACTAACTGAAAAAGAACAATGTTGCAAAAATGTTGTACTTCGCTTTATAACAAAATCTATGTGTTGTTACTCTTTTCTCAATAAACTTGACCTGCGTTCATTCTTAAAATCAAACTGTGTAGTTTTTTTTCTACAGTGACATATCGTTAGTAGTTTCCTTTTTTTGGCGATATAGCAAAAGTACCGGTTTCAGTAACAATGCAAAATCGAGGGTTAAAATTAAAATTTTAAGTTTAAAAAATTAAAGAGGCTGAAATAAATAGCAGGGTAAGATAGTGAAAATGAACCGAGGATAAATTATTTTCTCGACTGATAAATATGTTCATAACAATAAGAAATCAAGTTACAAGATTTCTAACTTCAGTTTACCGCTACATTCGATCCGTAGAATGAAAAAAATGTGTGTGTTTTTGTTGCTCTTTATCTGCATTGTATATGTTCTACAGAAAAATAATATTGATAATAATGAATAGGCGAAATTACATTATTCTTAAAAACTTACAGAAACTATTCAGAAATAAATCCATTCATTCAAAACACAATCCTCATCAGATAAAAATTTCTGTGAACATTTTGAAATTAATGATATTCATTATTCTCAACGGGAATCTCCAATTATTATGTGATACAAATCGTGAAACATTATTTCATAACAATAAGTTTTACACCTCCTCTCAAAAAAATTTTTTACGACATATTGTGTATTCTTTTCTTAAAAGGGTGACTCCGGAGGACCACTGGTGTGCGACGGCGTTCTCACAGGTCTCGTGAAGAGCGGAAAAGGGTGTGGCCTGCCCCATTACCCAGGCACTTACACCGATGTCCGATACTACTGGAGCTGGATCAAGAAAGTCATGACCGAAGACATGCGAAAGGAAGCGCCAAACAAAGGTGGAACTCGAGTGAAACACGTCAATATATGCTAGAACTAAATTTCGCCCTGAGCTCAGTCAAAACGACTGGTACGCGCTTCGAGGGATAGCATCAGTACTTTGACACAACAGTTGTTTGAAAAAGGAAGAAAAAGTGAATAAGATAAGAAGTTAAATCGGTAGTAAAACTTTACACTATGGCTCAAAGAAGGTCCAGGACTGAGCCTGATACCAAAATCTTCAGAAATAATATCGGCAGGCGGACAATCTGTGCAGTGAAATTAATAAATTCTCTGGGATTTGATTATAATTATTTACAATAAATTTTATTTAACACTTCTCAATTTAAAACAGCTATTTTTGATACATTGTTGTGCATCAAAATTAATTTCCAAAGTCTGTAGATATTTAGGAAAAAACACGTTGTCACTTCTACACCTATGTAGTCTCCTTGAAAATTTCATTTTCGTGTTGCATTCTTTACACCTATGACGCAGTAATCGTTTCCTGTGCTTTCATTATCATAATATAAAACATCTGACAGTCTAATACAAAATTTTTGGTTCTTTTCAGACTTTAAAAAGTGAGGCAAAGCCTCATGCTTTCTCTAGCATTTAGATAGAGAATTGCATTAAGTGTATTTTTCGATATTTTCGTACATTTTGATCGTACATGAACTCAAAGGAAAAAAGTATTTTCAAATCTATTGTCGTAGCTATGAACTCTATTAAGGTTCTAATTTTAGCATTGTGACGTTGAAGGCAATATTCTTTCCTAATTTAATAGGAAATTTTTATTTCTATTTTGTGTTTCTTTTTTAATATTTATTTAGGTATCATAAACACTTTTGTTAATGTATTACTTCTACAGAAAATACTTTTATATTTAACTCCAAGAATCACGCCGATGCAAAACTTTTGTTCGCTCAAACATAGCTGTTAAGAATTGCAGTACCATAGTGGTTAGGATGAAAGTCAGCTAACCTGAGGAAACTGAGTTCCAATCCCAGAGTTGCAGCACACCGGAGTTCAAGATCAGAGGCATCCAGCTATTCTAGACCTTTTTTGGGAAGTCACTCAGTAATAGTTTCTTCAATTACTAGTTGCCAAAAAATATCCCGTTTATTGTGCTGCTTAAAATAAAACTCAACGAGTTTTCAACTCAACAACCAATTTATTCGCGAAAGGTTCCTAAGAATAGTTTAATTACTTTAATACAACTAGACAACAATGTGAATGTCCAAACTCTCACAAGTACAATCTTTCAACTACTCGATAGCTATGACAATTTATTTATCTTTTTTTGCAAATGAGGCACTTGTGTTTGGGCAATGGTATGTTATTCAACAAGCAAAATTGAGATATCAACCCTTTTCGTTGACGTGGCTCATCATTATCCAATTCCGAGCCCCTTAATTATAATTCATGCACATACCTCAGATTTTCTAAATGTTGCTATTTATTGAAAAACGTCGGGGGAAAACGGATGGCCGGGGTAAAAATGACGCTGTTACTTTCTAATTCAAATCGTTTCAGTTTCTAAAGCTTTGTGACAAAAAAGGCTCAGGGTGTCCAAACTTGTTAGGGGCAGTGATGGAAATTCGTGATGCTCGCCACAAGTCTTTTTTACCCCTAGGTGAAGATAATCAATAACATAAAACAGGATTCAGTCCTGAGAACACAGCTAGCTGGCAAAAGTTGAATTAATTGGACCTCAAACGCCAAATACGTGCATTTATTTTTGGGAACATAACATCCAGAATAACTGTAATTTTTTCTCTGAAATGTATTCATATCAATCTAGGGAGCACGCAGTTTGCTCTCAAAATAGTTATCTCTGCTAACAACTATTGCCGCTGCAAAGTCTGTGACCGAGATGTCATAAGGTTTGGGTTCCGATGGTGGAGACTTTGTGTAACCCTAGATAGATAGGTCTTATTCTATCGCTGCACGGAATCGCTGCATTTATTCTATCGCTGTCGGCTACTCTAAGTTTTTCCTGTTTTAACAATCAATACCAAGCGAATGTGGGAGAAGTACCCTAACTAACTGATTGCAGACTGATCTTTCCGTCTTCAGGCTTCTCCCTTCTCTTAATACTTATACACACACACACACACACACTTAGATGGTCTCCTCCATACACATCTTGGAGACGTGTTGGGAGTATAGTCTGATTATTTCGTTTTTCTGGGAGCGTCAACTACTGTGGACATAAGTCATGTATTTGCAGTGCATGTTGTATCCCGGGAGGTAGCGCGGTACCTCAACAGTTTGAATTCGGCGCCGACCTAAACACCGGCCCCCTAACAAGTATCTCTACCAGCATATCGCCCAGTCATAACAAGCTCTATGCTTCCGATTCCTTAAACTCCACTTGTCTTAAAAATGCGAGGTCATAAAGATTCACTCGTTCGTTCCCTGTCAATCTCAGTTTTCTTGCGGATTCAATTCAGTCCCCCTTCACAATCATAAACACTTAATCCTAAGCTAACACATTTTCTCCTCTCAGCCTTCCCATAACACCTTTGCGCTGAGCCTAAAATTCATATAAATGAGGTTGCCAGTGGTGATTCCCTCTGACGTAAAAATGAGTAAATTTATTTGAGTAAGTTTATTTGCAAGTACAACAGTGCTTTTTGAGTTATGCATTGTAAAAATTGTTTTCTAACTGGTATTTGATTGCATTGTTTGTAAACCTTTCCATTTCAAACCTGTAAATTGGTTTATCAACTGTTCGAGAACAATATATTTAAAAAATGTTCTCGCGGAAGTTAGGCGATTACTTCACAATCTGAACGAAAGGAATATAACACAGATTTTAGTGCGATTGTCGACTATCGTTTTATCAGACACGAATTTGTCAACTGTGCAGTAGTTAGACTGCTCGCCACCAGATAGCAAATGGTGCAAAAAGTTCAAATAGTTTGGCCGCGCGCCAGCAGATGGCGTCGTACATCCGAGGATTGGACATAGCATGTTGAAGAGGAAATTTGCGAGCTCAGCATAGCAAACGCCGAAGTTTAGAACTAATATCCAATTAATTCATTGAGACCAATTAATGCGTACAACATAACGCAATGAATGCTCAAAACTAGGGATCCTGAAGCTCAAGAAAATTTGCTCAAATAGTCTTCCCAATAAGTCAACAGTTTTTGACGATAAATAAATCAAACAAATATCTCGTTATTTTAATACAAATAATGTATTTGCCAATGACATTTTGATGTAACAATACCGTAGTACAGAATGTAAATCAGGAGTGTCTATTATCCTATGTTTAATCAAAAAGTCATAATAGGTATTGTGACGTACCTGGTGGTGCCGGGTATCTTCACTGCAATATAACACTAAGAGAGGGTGTCTTTTACGTGAATGGGTCCTAGGATAAGTCGGTGCAACGTTGGGGAAGTTATTCATACATAGAAATACAATTATGACAAGATTTATTTTAAATCAAAGTTACTATTTACATAATCAGACACCGTTTTTATACTCCGCCTTGGTACCAAGATTAAGAGTAAAATACAACTTTCATACCTTCGGGGCCCCGTTTGAATACCTATGAAGTTCGTCGAGCCGCTCGTGCCGACAGGGTTGTCGACCTCTGCTACTGCTGCGGGTCGTCGGCAGCAGATGGCGTGGTGATCATCCACGGCTGATGCTCCAACAATTCTTCCCCGAACAGGATCTTGATACCTCGGCTGCGCACCTTCCTCGAATCACTGTCCATTAGTGGGTTTAATTACACGACCCCCGCCTACTCCGTATACTGGTCACAGTTCTGTACCGCACGCTTTCAAGAATGTTCCCTCCGCACCAACTAATAAGAGCGACGTCAATTATTTTACCAACACTAATCTTTTACTATACTGATACTTCTAATGTTCTGTTTACATGTCCATTACTTTGCGATTCCTAATCACATAACTATGTCGCGTATTACATGCGTCCATTCACTAGCGGAGAGCCCTCGCTACACGTCCGCACTGGTCGCCGCTCTGCTAACGTCTCTCTTCGCCGGCCGCACGTCGGCACATCCTTCGGCGGCGGCCGCCTTAATCCAACTAACGAACTTTTTGCACGTGCGCGCTGCCACGCTTGTACCCGCCGTTCTCACGCTCGCCTCCCGGCGGGCACCGGTGGCGGCGGCGACCGTTGCCGGCTGCCCGCTGCTCGCAGCGCCCGGCGCTCGCACCGCGCAGTCCAGAATAGCTATTGAATTCTTACACTAATGATTTAATTAGTGTAATGAAACACATATTCTGGGTTTCATCACCCCCCCCTTTCTTTTTTTGAATTTTTCCCGCTTCTGGACAAAATTCACACTAGTAACATCGTCACCGCCGATGGTTGCACTCTTTTGCATATTCCTCGACGCCCTATATACACTTATAACTTAGAATCGAATTAACATGTGATTACTTGTATTAACACTAATATTACACTATTTACACTTCACTATTTTCCATACATGTTGACCAGGTTTCCGATTTGAAGCTTGTGGTGTCCTACTATGTTTTGTTTCTTGTATAACGGTTCATCCCCATTTTGCTGACATTGATTTCCTAAATCACAGTTGTAGGACATAGCTTCCAGCGTGTTGGGCACATCTTGGTAAGTGTCGTCCCATTTCCAGCTACGACCTCTTCTACGTTTGTACCAATGGTTGACTATACCATCATTCTTCCCTCGCCCCTGACTTCGCTCCATTTTGGACCTGCCTACATCTCCTTCATTCCCATGCTTTGGGGCGTCTGCAAAGGTGACTTCGTACCTCTCCAATATCTTCAAACCCCTTCCTAAATCGGTATGATCTGCTCTGCCCAGTAAGCTCTGCACGGTGACAGGATACTGTTGCGTTAACATGCAACTAATTCCTTGATATTTTATAAGGGCAAATATTGTTGTTGGTTCCATAATGCTCTTCGTTCTGTATTCACTACGACTTCCCGTAATGTAGTTGTAATGGCTGTTCCTCTGGTCGCTCTTGATGTTTATTTGGGTTTCTTCGCTCCGCTTTCGTACGGAAATCTTGTCTTCAAATTCCTTCAAAAATTTCGGAAATATACCAAAATTCTCTGCCCATGTCCTGGCGTTCTCTTCTAACATTGGGTGTAATAACTGGATCTTGTATCCTTCCAATATGTTGTTTGATGCTAGGTGCCGTTCTTCTGCTCGCAGAACTACCTTAGGGTTTTCCGCCCCATCTCCCAGAGATTTCATCGACTTTGGAGGCATAATTGGTGTCACCCCATACTTGACACTTGGCGACGTTTTCCCGTCTTCTTCCTGTTTAAACTCTTCTTGTACTCTTTTCTCTTCGCACCCTTGTATATTTTCCACGATTTCTTCTTCTACTATACGCTCCATTTCTTCTATTTTCATTTCCATTTCTTCTTCCATTATTAACTTCAATTCTTCCGTTTTCACTTTCACTTTATAAACATCCTCCTCGGTCTCGATTTGGACCTCCACCGTTTTGCCCTCCGCTGTCTTGACTTCCTCATAGATTTGGTTCGTCATCCCCTCGTTTCTATCTGTTACCGCTACCCTAGCATCTATTTGATGGCATGATTGAAATTTTAGCGCCTCATCTTTCCTATCCAGTTCCTCCGCTTTCCCATACGGTTTTTCGCATATTTCGATGAGCTTCCTATTCCGTTCTTCTGTGATTCTTCCCATTTCTTCTGCCGGCTTCTTAATCTGTTCTTCAACCACCTTCCCGTTCTGTTCTTTTATTAGTTTTCTATTCCGTTCCTCCGCCTTCTTATTCTGTTCCTCCTCAAATCTTTTCTGTTTACCTAATTCTTTGCTCTGTTCTTCCGCAAACTTCTCAATCTGCTTCTCCGTTTGCTGCCTCAGCTGTTCTTCTAATGAATCTTTTGCCATTACGCCCGTACACGCTTCGTACTCTTCGTCCATCCCCAAGTCAAATCCTACCGCCTGGCTCCCCAGTTCTACCACCTGCCGTTCTAGATCTATATTTACTCTGTGATCGACCAGAAAATCCATCCCTATGATTACCGAATACAATAATTTTTTGACTACCAGGGCCACTATCTCGTATACTTGGTTGCCAATCCTGGCTTGAAACATGATTTGTTTTGTGATGGGGCTTGACTTCTTCTGAGTTGCCCCAATCACATACGCCCTATTCATGGGCAAACACATTACCTCTTTTCCTGTTGCTTTTAACTCCTCATACATTTCCTCTGATATTACTGTGGTCGTGCACCCTGTGTCTACTACTGCTTCTTTAATTATTCCCTCACATTCTATCGATATCGTGGGACATTTCCTGATTCTGATCGTTGAGTTCTTACATCTCCGCCACGGTTGGGTATCGTAGGTTACCGGCTGCATAGCGTTTATGGAGACCGCGTTTACGTCATCGATTTCCGCGTCCGCAATGGGGCCACCTATCACCGCGGACTCTATTCGTTTAAATAGTGTCCTTGATCACTACTTGTGCTAGGCTGTGCTAATCGGTCGGGTGCATTCCCGCCCCCGCCTCGCGTCTCCGTATGGTTTGAATTAAATCTGTTCCAGTCCGGTCTCTGGTTCCCCGGCTCTGGTCTCCATCCGTCTCCCCCTCTTCCGCGTTGGTTTCTCTGGTAATCGTTGCTCCTATCATTCCCTTGCCCCTGGTTACGTTCCGATCTAACCATATTAACATTCCCTTCATTTCTGTTCTTTGGTACGCCTGCAAATGTCAAGTCGTACCCTCCTAACACATTCTGGAATCTTTCCAGGTCGGTGTGCTGCACACTACGTAAAAGATTCTGCACCGTAACTGGGAACTGTCTTGTCAGTACACATATTATTTCCTGATCGCTCATCGGTGGGGATAGCGTTTTGTATTCCATAATACGCCTTGTTGCGTATTCCCGCAAACTTCCCATTGACTGGTTGTAATGATTATTCATTAAGCTGATTTTAAAATTAATTTGAATTTCCTCATTCCAATACCGCTCAAGGAATCGATCTTTAAATGCCTTTACTGATTCGGGAAACTTATCAAATGTATCGGCCCATATCCTTGCGTTGCCTTCTAACATTAAATATAACAATTGTATTTTACACCTTTCCGAAGTATTGATAACATCTAGATGTCGTTCTGCTGCCTTCATAAATATGCATGGATTCTCTTTCCCGTCTCCTGAAAATTTTAGTGATCTTGGAGGGGTAAATGGTACCGTCCCGCTTGCTGCAATTGGGGATGCCTTGCATTCTTTTATTTGTTCCATCTCTGTTCGTAGTAACACGACCTTCTCTTCGCATTCCCGCTTATTCTCCTGCATTTCTTCCTTGAGTACCGATTGTATCCTTTCAATTTTCTCGTCCTGCTTAGCGGTTTTGACATCTAGTTGCTGATATAGCTTATTTTCTAATTCTCCCCCCAGATTGATTACTTGGGATTCTAACTCCTTTTTCTGTTTCCCTAATTCTTCGGCAGTCCATTGCTTGTGACTTTCTACCCGCTCCGCGATTTTGGCCATCTCATTCTTCGTTAACGCAATTTGTTCTTCGGCGCGTCCTATTCGCCCCCCTATTGCATCTAATTTTCTATTCTGTTCTTCTGCCAGCTTCCCAATCTGTTCCTCTACTTTCCTATTCAGTTCTTCAGCTAACCTCCTGTTCTGCTCCTCTGTAAATATTTTCTGCTCCTCAGCTGACTTCCTAATCTGCTCCACTGTGAATATTTTCTGTTCATCCAGTTTCCCATTCAGTTGTTCGAACATCTTCTTATTCCGTTCATCTGCCTTCCTATCCCGTTCTTCTGCTTTCCTACTTTGTTCTTCTGCTTTCCTATCCCGTTCTTCTGCTTTCCTATCCCGTTCTTCTGCTTTCCTACTCTGTTCTTCTAACATCTTCATCAACATCTGCATTCCATTTGGATGGATATCTTCTCACCCCCCCCAATTTGAATTTCCTGCTGCCTGAATCATCGGTGTTGACGTAACTTGTACATCTTTATTGAAGCTATCTCCTGATGTGTCGTCTAACCGACTTCCGATGCCACTATCCCTGCTTTCTGATGGTATGCTATTATCGATTCCTACATCTATCTCCCCTACTTCATCCGCCTTCTCTTCCCGGTCCAGCGCTATATTTTGCGCCTCCATTCTGTTGCTTTGAGCTGTCCGATCGATTCTCACTACACTAAAATACCGCCCAAATTTTCCTCTTGCCTCACCTACCAACGATACCACAGTTATCCTATGAATTAACTATACCCGCCACAACCACTGTATATTCTTCGTGAATGGTTTAATTCACTCCTATTTCAATTGCTAATTAATGACGAACAACCCTCACTCACCACCAAAACACAATAACACTAGGTCAGTAGCCATATAAATCTCCACTCACCTACCAATGCATAAACATACTCCTTACAACACATATATTATTACCATTTACACATATACACTGCTAATAAACTTATTAATACTATTACAACAAAAATGCTTTCAAATTATAATAAATCCCTTATTAATTGAAATTACTTTTCACGCACTTATTGCTATATTATGTACATAAACATCATTCACATTTTGCATGTCATATCTCCTCCCTGAATTTTCCTCAATAATATCATATAGATATTCACAACAAACATTCACACTGCTGGTATATATTTCCCAACCTGGTATCTTCTCTAATAAATTCCCCACACTTTACCATCACCAATAAATAATGCACTACTGAGTGAATGTTCCCAGCAAAAACAATTTTGTGCATAATTTGTACAACACTATTAACCACCTTTATATTCTCATAAGAATTATTACTACTTCCCCATTTCTTTGATTTCCATGTTATAAAAAAATTGCCAAGCAGTTCAAATATTATTAATATGTCTTACAAAATTTTGAAATTCTATTACATTATATTATTTGTAGCATGTACATGTATAGCCTTCATAACCTCAGTAACTGCAATATTAACTATATATTGGATGCACACAAATAATTGCCTATGTCAGCCCGCAATTAATTATGCAACAACATTTTTGTAATTATCAACATTTCATTATGTTTACTTGACTTATGCATATTTTGCTAACACATGTATTGTTACTTTTTGTTGTCTACAATAATACACTTCACTGCCTGCTTCTCATCTGTACCCTGCACTACTATACATCAATTACATGCACATTATTTTCCAACATTTCACCAACTTCCCTAAGGCCACATTTCTTAACTATACGTTATCCACTTGTTCGGGCGCCAGCTGTGACGTACCTGGTGGTGCCGGGTATCTTCACTGCAATATAACACTAAGAGAGGGTGTCTTTTACGTGAATGGGTCCTAGGATAAGTCGGTGCAACGTTGGGGAAGTTATTCATACATAGAAATACAATTATGACAAGATTTATTTTAAATCAAAGTTACTATTTACATAATCAGACACCGTTTTTATACTCCGCCTTGGTACCAAGATTAGAGTAAAATACAACTTTCATACCTTCGGGGCCCCGTTTGAATACCTATGAAGTTCGTCGAGCCGCTCGTGCCGACAGGGTTGTCGACCTCTGCTACTGCTGCGGGTCGTCGGCAGCAGATGGCGTGGTGATCATCCACGGCTGATGCTCCAACAATTCTTCCCCGAACAGGATCTTGATACCTCGGCTGCGCACCTTCCTCGAATCACTGTCCATTAGTGGGTTTAATTACACGACCCCCGCCTACTCCGTATACTGGTCACAGTTCTGTACCGCACGCTTTCAAGAATGTTCCCTCCGCACCAACTAATAAGAGCGACGTCAATTATTTTACCAACACTAATCTTTTACTATACTGATACTTCTAATGTTCTGTTTACATGTCCATTACTTTGCGATTCCTAATCACATAACTATGTCGCGTATTACATGCGTCCATTCACTAGCGGAGAGCCCTCGCTACACGTCCGCACTGGTCGCCGCTCTGCTAACGTCTCTCTCGCCGGCCGCACGTCGGCACATCCTTCGGCGGCGGCCGCCTTAATCCAACTAACGAACTTTTTGCACGTGCGCGCTGCCACGCTTGTACCCGCCGTTCTCACGCTCGCCTCCCGGCGGGCACCGGTGGCGGCGGCGACCGTTGCCGGCTGCCCGCTGCTCGCAGCGCCCGGCGCTCGCACCGCGCAGTCCAGAATAGCTATTGAATTCTTACACTAATGATTTAATTAGTGTAATGAAACACATATTCTGGGTTTCAGTATATATCAGTAGATATATGCAGGAAATAACACGATTATACTTCCTTTCATAAAACTACAGACCGACCCACTAAATAAAATATATTTTCCTGGCGCGCGTAGTTCACATCCTCAGGTAACCTGAAATTAACATACAGATGTAACAAACAAAGCTGTTTTTATAATTACATAAAAATAAATATATAATGCATTATAAATCAAGTAAATTCGAGATATGCAAATCGTTGCCTTGATTGATGATAATAAAAAAACACTTAATACGATTTTTATTGCTTCTATTCCCAATAAATTTAAAAAATAATGTATTAGACTATATGTTCACGTTAAAAACAGAGAAATATTGATTTTAAAAAGGACTTTTCAGAAATGAAAATGATTCTGATGCCGCTTTTCAAAAAAAAAAAAAAAAAAAAATAAAACATCACTTTACTCTGTTTGCTGCCAAGACAGTCCCTAATGTACGCGTAGAGAGATCAAACCAAATGTTGCTTGAAGCAGAGAATGGAACAATTTGTACGTGAATAATATCAAAGTTTCCTTTTCGAATTAAATTTTATTTCCCGACACAGACTGAATACATTGCACTATTTCCATAGTCTTGGCGTTTTGGATACGGAAGCTAGCAAATAACCTCGATTGATTTCAAATACCTTAAATATTAAAATACATCAGTGTGTTAATACGAACGTGTAATTAAACATTTTGAAAGCATATGATAATGTATTGTCGAAAAGTAAATAACATTCCAGTGAACATTAAAAGAAAACGTCTAGTTTGGTTTTCTTCTTGTGGCATTTCCTTCTTGCTTTTGATGGTCTCAATTTTTCACTTTCTTCGTTGTTTGTTATTTTTTGTCCCTCCCTTCTACGCCCCTGCGCACTTACATATATTTTCCTATGCATCTTGTTTTAACGATTTGTATTAAACATTTAATTTAAAGTAATTTTATTTTATTTTAGAGTTAAACACTATTCTGCACTCAGATATAGTTTTAATTCATAATTCTTTAATCTTATATGTACTTGCATGCGTTTTTATTTAAAATTTAATAATAAACCGTTTTCGATACGTTTTCGTAGTTTCTCCGAACAACACCAGGCGAATGTCGGATCAGAACCCAAAAAAGGAATTATTGATCAGGCACGCTTCTCTTTTCTTGACTCTTACACACACACACACACTTAAATGCACTACACTACCTCACGTCGGGGAGATCAGATTCCGGCTG
>JAZDUA010000163.1:0-77500 GCA_038098605.1 Gryllus longicercus
GGGTCGGAGGGAGAGGGAGGGAGGGAGGGAGGGAACGAAACGGGTCGGAGGAGAGGGAAGGAGGGAACTAAACAAGGGGTCGGAGGGAGAGGGAAGGAGGGAACTAAACACGGGGTCGGAGGGAGAGGGAGGGAACGAAACAGGGGTCGGAGGGAGAGGGAAGGAGGGAACTAAACAGGGGTCGGAGGGAGAGGAAGGAGGGAACTAAACAAGGGGTCGGAGGGAGAGGGAAGGAGGGAACTAAACACGGGGTCGGAGGGAGAGGGAGGGAGGGAACGAAACAGGGGTCGGAGGGAGAGGGAAGGTGGGAATTAAACAAGGGGTCAGAGGGAGAGGGAAGGAGGGAACTAAACAAGGGGTCGGAGGGAGAGGGAGGAATCGAAACAAGGGGCCAAAAGAGAGGGAGGAAGCGAAACGCACGGTGAGAGGAGGAGAGCGCGAAACATACAGGGTGTGAGGGAGATAAACTCAGGGTGTCAATAATGAAGATAAAACACAGCAAAGGAGGAAGGGAGAGACGCAAACAAAGAAGGACAAAAAAACACAGAGACACATTCGCAGGGGGAGACACACACGCACGAACAGAGAGGCTGACACACCGTGAGGAAAAACCGAACATAGGCACAGTGAAGATACGCCCGCACAGGAAGTGATAGTTACGAACAGAGAGCAAGTAACATACTCAGACAGAGCAAAAACACACACACACAAAGAAAGGGGGACACACACACACAGAACAGGTGACGCACGCACAGAGCAGGTGACGCACGCACAGAGAGCGAGCGACACGCACGCAAAGAAAGAGGGCGACAAACGCACGCACAGAAAGAGGGCGACACCCGCACGCACAGAAAGAGGGCGACACCCGCACGCACAGAAAGAGGGCGACACCCGCACGCACAGAAAGAGCGACACACGCACGCACAGAAAAAGAGCCACAAACGCACGCAAAGAAAGAGGGCGACACACAATCGCACAGAAAGCGGGCGACACACGCACGCAAAGAAAGAGGCCGACACGACACACGCACCCAAAGAAAGCGGACGACACGACACACGCACACACGCAAAGAAATCGGGCAACACACGCACGCAAGGAAAGAGGGCGACACACGCACGCACAGAAAGAGGGCGACACACGCACGCACAGAAAGAGGGCGACACACGCACGCACAGAAAGAGGGCGACACACGCACGCACAAAAAGGGGGCGACACACGCACGCACAGAAAGGGGGCGACACACGCACGCACAGAAAGGGGGCGACACACGCACGCACAGAAAGGGGGCGACACACGCACGCACAGAAAGGGGGCGACACACGCACGCACAGAAAGGGGGCGACACACGCACGCACAGAAAGGGTTCGACACAGGCACGCACAGAAAGGAGGCGACACACGCACGCACAGAAAGGGGGCGACACACGCACGCACAGAAAGAGGGCGACACACGCACGCACAGAAAGAGGGCGACACACGCACGCAAAGAAAGGGGGCGACACACGCACGCACAGAAAGAGGGCGACACACGCACGCAAAGAAAGGGGGCGACACACGCTCGCACAGAAAGAGGGCGACACACGCACGCACAGAAAGGGGGCGACACACGCACGCACAGAAAGGGGGCGACACACGCACGCACAGAAAGGGGGCGACACACGCACGCACAGAAAGGGGGCGACACACGCACGCACAGAAAGGGGGCGACACACGCACGCACAGAAAGGGGGCGACACACGCACGCACAGAAAGGGGACGACACACGCACGCACAGAAAGGGGGCGACACACGCACTCACATAAACGGGTCGACACACGCACGCACACAAAGCGGGACACGCACGCACACAAAGCGGGACACGCACGCACACAAAGCGGGACACGCACGCACACAAAGCGGGACACGCACGCACACAAAGCGGGACACGCACGCACACAAAGCGGGACACGCACGCACACAAAGCGGGACACGCACGCACACAAAGCGGGACACGCACGCACACAAAGCGGGACACGCACGCACACAAAGCGGGACACGCACGCACACAAAGCGGGACACGCACGCACACAAAGCGGGACACGCACGCACACACAGCGGGACACGCACGCACACACAGCGGGACACGCACGCGCACACAGCGGGACACGCACGCACACACAGCGGGACACGCACGCACACACAGCGGGACACGCACGCACACACAGCGGGACACGCACGCACACACAGCGGGACACGCACGCACACACTGCGGGACACGCACGCACACACAGCGGGACACGCACGCACACACAGCGGGACACGCACGCACACACAGCGGGACACGCACGCACACACAGCGGGACACGCACGCACACACAGCGGGACACGCACGCACACACAGCGGGACACGCACGCACACACAGCGGGACACGCACGCACACACAGCGGGACACGCACGCACACACAGCGGGACACGCACGCACACACAGCGGGACACGCACGCACACACAGCGGGACACGCACGCACACACAGCGGGACACGCACGCACACACAGCGGGACACGCACGCACACACAGCGGGACACGCACGCACACACAGCGGGACACGCACGCACACACAGCGGGACACGCACGCACACACAGCGGGACACGCACGCACACACAGCGGGACACGCACGCACACAGCGGGACACGCACGCACACAAAGCGGGACACGCACGCACACAAAGCGGGACACGCACGCACACAAAGCGGGACACGCACGCACACAAAGCGGGACACGCACGCACACAAAGCGGGACACGCACGCACACAAAGCGGGACACGCACGCACACAAAGCGGGACACGCACGCACACACAGCGGGACACGCACGCACACACAGCGGGACACGCACGCACACACAGCGGGACACGCACGCACACACAGCGGGACACGCACGCACACACAGCGGGACACGCACGCACACAAAGCGGGACACGCACGCACACAAAGCGGGACACGCACGCACACAAAGCGGGACACGCACGCACACAAAGCGGGACACGCACGCACACAAAGCGGGACACGCACGCACACAAAGCGGGACACGCACGCACACAAAGCGGGACACGCACGCACACAAAGCGGGACACGCACGCACACAAAGCGGGACACGCACGCACACAAAGCGGGACACGCACGCACACAAAGCGGGACACGCACGCACACAAAGCGGGACACGCACGCACACAAAGGGGGACACGCATAGAAAACGGGATACACACAGGGGATGTGGGAGACACCCTCACCAGCAGAAACAGAGAGTGGATGAGAAACAGAGAGAGATAAACAGAGAGAGAGATAAACAGAGAGAGAGAGATAAACAGAGAGAGAGAGATAAACAGAGAGAGAGAGATAAACAGAGAGAGAGAGATAAACAGAGAGAGAGAGATAAACAGAGAGAGAGAGATAAACAGAGAGAGAGAGATAAACAGAGAGAGATAAACAGAGAGAGATAAACAGAGAGAGATAAACAGAGAGATAAACAGAGAGAGAGACAGATAAACAGAGAGAGAGAGACAGATAAACAGAGAGAGAGACAGATAAACAGAGAGAGAGACAGATAAACAGAGAGAGAGAGATAAACAGAGAGAGAGATAAACAGAGAGAGATAAACAGAGAGAGATAAACAGAGAGAGATAAACAGAGAGAGAGATATACAGAGAGAGAGATAAACAGAGAGAGGGATAAACAGAGAGAGAGATAAACAGAGAGAGAGATAAACAGAGAGAGAGATAAACAGAGAGAGATAAACAGAGAGAGATAAACAGAGACGGAGAGATAAACAGAGACAGAGAGATAAACAGAGAGAGAGATAAACAGAGAGAGAGAAAAACAGAGAGAGAGAAAAACAGAGAGAGAGATAAACAGAGAGAGAGATAAACAGAGAGATAAACAGAGAGAGAGATAAACAGAGAGAGAGATAAACAGAGAGAGAGATAAACAGAGAGAGAGATAAACAGAGAGAGAGATAAACAGAGAGAGAGATAAACAGAGAGAGAGATAAACAGAGAGAGAGATAAACAGAGAGAGAGATAAACAGAGAGAGAGAGAGTTAAACAGAGAGAGAGATAAACAGAGAGAGAGAGAGATAAACAGAGAGAGAGAGAGATAAACAGAGAGAGAGAGATAAACAGAGAGAGAGATAAACAGAGAGAGAGAGAAACAGAGAGAGAGATAAACAGAGAGAGAGATAAACAGAGAGAGATAAACAGAGAGAGAGAGATAAACAGAGAGAGAGAGATAAACAGAGAGAGAGAGATAAACAGAGAGAGATAAACAGAGAGAGAGAGATAAACAGAGTGAGAGAGATAAACAGAGAGAGAGAGATAAACAGAGAGAGAGATAAACAGAGAGAGAGATAAACAGAGAGAGAGATAAACAGAGAGAGATAAACAGAGAGAGATAAACAGAGAGAGATAAACAGAGAGAGAGATAAACAGAGAGAGAGATAAACAGAGAGATAAACAGAGAGAGAGATAAACAGAGAGAGAGAGAGTTAAACAGAGAGAGAGATAAACAGAGAGAGAGAGAGATAAACAGAGAGAGAGAGAGATAAACAGAGAGAGAGAGATAAACAGAGAGAGAGATAAACAGAGAGAGAGAAACAGAGAGAGAGATAAACAGAGAGAGAGATAAACAGAGAGAGATAAACAGAGAGAGAGAGATAAACAGAGAGAGAGAGATAAACAGAGAGAGAGAGATAAACAGAGAGAGAGATAAACAGAGAGAGAGAGATAAACAGAGAGAGAGATAAACAGAGAGAGAGATAAACAGAGAGAGAGAGATAAACAGAGAGAGAGAGATAAACAAAGAGAGAGAGAGATAAACAGAGAGAGAGAGATAAACAGAGAGAGAGATAAACAGAGAGAGAGATAAACAGAGAGAGAGATAAACAGAGAGAGAGATAAACAGAGAGAGAGATAAACAGAGAGAGAGAGAGATAAACAGAGAGAGATAAACAGAGAGAGAGATAAACAGAGAGAGAGATAAACAGAGAGAGAGAGATAAACAGAGAGAGAGAGATAAACAGAGAGAGAGATAAACAGAGAGAGAGATAAACAGAGAGAGAGAGAGATAAACAGAGAGAGATAAACAGAGAGAGAGAGATAAACAGAGAGAGAGAGATAAACAGAGAGAGAGATAAACAGAGAGAGATAAACAGAGAGATAAACAGAGAGAGATAAACAGAGAGAGAGATAAACAGAGAGAGAGATAAACAGAGAGAGAGAGATAAACAGAGAGAGAGAGATAAACAGAGAGAGAGAGATAAACAGAGAGAGAGAGATAAACAGAGAGAGAGATAAACAGAGAGAGAGAGATAAACAGAGAGAGAGAGATAAACAGAGAGAGAGAGATAAACAGAGAGAAAGAGATAAACAGAGAGAGAAAGAGATAAACAGAGAGAGAGATAAACAGAGAGAGAGATAAACAGAGAGAGAGAGATAAACAGAGAGAGAGAGATAAACAGAGAGAGAGAGATAAACAGAGAGAGAGAGATAAACAGAGAGAGAGATAAACAGAGAGACCGATAAACAGAGAGAGAGAGAGATAAACAGAGAGAGAGAGATAAACAGAGAGAGAGATAAACAGAGAGAGACAGATAAACAGAGAGAGACAGATAAACAGAGAGAGACAGATAAACAGAGAGAGACAGATAAACAGAGAGAGACAGATAAACAGAGAGAGACAGATAAACAGAGAGAGACAGATAAACAGAGAGAGACAGATAAACAGAGAGAGACAGATAAACAGAGAGAGACAGATAAACAGAGAGAGACAGATAAACAGAGAAAGACAGATAAACAGAGAGAGAGACAGATAAACAGAGAGAGAGACAGATAAACAGAGAGAGAGACAGATAAACAGAGAGAGAGACAGATAAACAGAGAGAGACAGATAAACAGAGAGAGACAGATAAACAGAGAGAGGGACAGATAAACAGAGAGAGACAGATAAACAGAGAGAGACAGATAAACAGAGAGAGATAAACAGAGAGAGATAAACAGAGAGAGAGATAAACAGAGAGAGAGATAAACAGAGAGAGAGATAAACAGAGAGAGATAAACAGAGAGAGAGGTAAAAAGAGAGATAAACAGAGAGAGATAAACAGAGAGAGATAAACAGAGAGAGAGATAAACAGAGAGAGAGATAAACAGAGAGAGAGATAAACAGAGAGAGATAAGCAGAGAGAGATAAACAGAGTGAGATAAACAGAGAGAGAGATAAACAGAGAAAGATAAACAGAGAGAGAGATAAACAGAGAGAGAGATAAACAGAGAGAGAGATAAACAGAGAGAGAGATAAACAGAGAGAGATAAACAGAGAGAGAGATAAACAGAGAGAGAGATAAACAGAGAGAGAGATAAACAGAGAGAGAGATAAACAGAGAGAGAGATAAACAGAGAGAGAGAGATAAACAGAGAGAGAGAGATAAACAGAGAAAGAGAGATAAACAGAGAGAGAGAGATAAACAGAGAGAGACAGATAAACAGAGAGAGATAAACAGAGAGAGATAAACAGAGAGAGAGATAAACAGAGAGAGAGATAAACAGAGAGAGATAAACAGAGAGAGAGATAAACAGAGAGAGAGAGATAAACAGAGAGAGATAAAAAGAGAGATAAACAGAGAGAGATAAACAGAGAGAGAGATAAACAGAGAGAGATAAACACAGAGAGAGAGATAAACACAGAGAGAGATAAACACAGAGAGATAAACACAGAGAGATAAACACAGAGGGAGATAAACACAGAGAGAGAGAGATAAACAGAAAGAGAGATAAACAGAGAGAGATAAACAGAGAGAGATAAACAGAGTGAGAAACAGAGAGAGAAACAGAGAGAGAAACA
Source organism: Gryllus longicercus (assembly GCA_038098605.1). Lineage (NCBI taxonomy): Eukaryota > Metazoa > Arthropoda > Insecta > Orthoptera > Gryllidae > Gryllus > Gryllus longicercus. The sequence continues at coordinate 6,869 of JAZDUA010000163.1, forward strand.
GAGAGAGAAACAGAGAGAGAAACAGAGAGAGAAACAGAGAGAGAAACAGAGAGAGAGACAGAGAGAGAGACAGAGAGAGAGACAGAGAGAGAGACAGAGAGAGAGACAGTAACACAGAGAGAGATAGTATTACAGAGAGAAACAGTATCAGAAAGAGACACAGAGAAACAGCAACAGAGAGAGGGACCGAGAGTAACAGAGAATGACAGTAACAGAGAATGACAGTAACAGAGAGAGACAGACAGTAACAGAGAGAGAGACAGACAGTAACAGAGAGAGAGACAGACAGACAGTAACAGAGAGAGAGACAGACAGACAGTAACAGAGAGAGAGACAGACAGTAACAGAGAGAGAGAGACAGACAGTAACAGAGAGAGAGAGACAGACAGTAACAGAGAGAGAGACAGACAGACAGTAACAGAGAGAGAGACAGACAGACAGTAACAGAGAGAGAGACAGACAGACAGTAACAGAGAGAGAGACAGACAGACAGTAACAGAGAGAGAGACAGACAGACAGTAACAGAGAGAGACAGACAGACAGTAACAGAGAGATACAGACAGACAGTAACAGAGAGAGACAGACAGACAGACAGTAACAGAGAGAGACAGACAGACAGACAGTAACAGAGAGAGACAGACAGACAGTAACAGAGAGAGACAGACAGACAGTAACAGAGAGAGACAGACAGACAGTAACAGAGAGAGACAGACAGACAGTAACAGAGAGAGACAGACAGACAGTAACAGAGAGAGACAGACAGACAGACAGTAACAGAGAGAGAGACAGACAGACAGTAACAGAGAGAGACAGACAGACAGTAACAGAGAGAGACAGACAGACAGTAACAGAGAGAGACAGACAGACAGTAACAGAGAGAGACAGACAGACAGTAACAGAGAGAGACAGACAGACACAGTAGCAGAGAGAGACAGACAGTAACAGAGAGAGACAGACAGTAACAGAGAGAGACAGACAGACAGTAACAGTGAGAGACAGACAGACAGTAACAGAGAGAGACAGACAGACAGTAACAGAGAGAGACAGACAGACAGTAACAGAGAGAGACAGACAGACAGTAACAGAGAAAGACAGACAGACAGTAACAGAGAGAGACAGACAGACAGACAGACAGTAACAGAGAGAGACAGACAGACAGACAGTAACAGAGAGAGACAGACAGACAGACAGTAACAGAGAGAGACAGACAGACAGCAACAGAGAGAGACAGACAGCAACAGAGAGAGACAGACAGCAACAGAGAGAGACAGACAGCATCAGAGAGAGACAGACAGCAACAGAGAGAGACAGACAGCAACAGAGAGAGACAGACAGCAACAGAGAGAGACAGACAGCAACAGAGAGAGACAGACAGCAACAGAGAGAGACAGACAGCAACAGAGAGAGACAGACCGCAACAGAGAGAGACAGACCGCAACAGAGAGAGACAGACCGCAACAGAGAGAGACAGACCGCAACAGAGACAGACCGCAACAGAGACAGACCGCAACAGAGAGAGACAGACCGCAACAGAGAGAGACAGACAGCAACAGAGAGAGACAGACCGCAACAGAGAGAGACAGACAGCAACAGAGAGAGACAGACAGCAACAGAGAGAGACAGACAGCAACAGAGAGAGACAGACAGCAACAGAGAGAGAGAGACAGCAACAGAGAGAGACAGACAGCAACAGAGAGAGACAGACAGCAACAGAGAGAGACAGACAGCAACAGAGAGAGACAGACAGCAACAGAGAGAGACAGACCGCAACAGAGAGAGACAGACCGCAACAGAGAGAGACAGACCGCAACAGAGAGAGACAGACCGCAACAGAGAGAGACAGACAGCAACAGAGAGAGACAGACAGCAACAGAGAGAGACAGACAGCAACAGAGAGAGACAGACCGCAACAGAGAGAGACAGACAGCAACAGAGAGAGACAGACAGCAACAGAGAGAGACAGACAGCAACAGAGAGAGACAGACAGCAACAGAGAGAGACAGACAGCAACAGAGAGAGACAGACAGCAACAGAGAGAGACAGACAGCAACAGAGAGAGACAGACAGCAACAGAGAGAGACAGACAGCAACAGAGAGAGACAGACAGCAACAGAGAGAGACAGACAGCAACAGAGAGAGACAGACAGCAACAGAGAGAGACAGACAGCAACAGAGAGAGACAGACAGCAACAGAGAGAGACAGACAGCAACAGTGAGAGACAGACAGCAACAGTGAGAGACAGACAGCAACAGAGAGACAGACAGCAACAGAGAGACAGACATCAACAGAGAGACAGACAGCAACAGAGAGACAGACAGTATCAGAGAGACAGACAGTAGCAGAAAGAAAGAGAGAGAGAGAGAGAGAGAGAGAGAGAGAGAGATGTAGGAACTCTAGAGTTGCAATTTGTTCACAGTTATTACAGAGTTTGTTACGCTAATGCTGCGGGAAGAAACGACGCCTATTTAGCCGTCAGGTAATCAGGGTATTAGGTTTTCTTTATTCGCCATTGTATGCGCCGTGATTAAATATAGGGATGATTCTGTCAATTTTTCTCCTGTTAAGTCTTGCCCCTTGTCACATAGCAAATACGTTTCCTTTTAAATGGATAGACAATATTGTAATTATTGTTTTCCATACAAGAAGTAGAAATTTTTGAAACTAATTACTGAAATAATCATTAGTGATAGATTTGCAATGTTCAAATCCAGCAAATTTATAGACAAATTAGCGTAGTATACTTCGAATTAATAAACGACGTGACACCAATTTGTCAGTCACCTTCCTGCCATTTGTGACACCCGGTTCAGCAACTCACTTTGTAAAAATAAAATGATTAAAATCTGAAACACATAAAATAATTTTTAAAAACCTATTGTTTTGATTGTATTTCCAACGTATCACAATGATCGTTTGGAAGTTTCGCTACAATAAAACTAACACAAAAGAATCTAACACATCAATGTATTCATTCCGTATACCATGAGTCTGGAATGATTTCTACCACTACGATTTTTATCTTGAAAGAACCTTGAAAATTAATTAGAAAAACGAATCATTACTTAATCTCGTTTTTATATAATGCTACACTATTTGAATACTGGAACGCTGTTTTGTTGATTTTATAATGTGCCTCAATTTTATAATATGTCCAAACAATTTCCCGACAGACGATTTTATTAATTTGTGATGCTAAGTCAGCTAAGTCAAGGCAAATCACCTTTTCCGCCAAAAAATTGAATAAGATAAAATGGCAATGCTTGAGAACCGTGATTAATTCACCTTGGCATTTGATTACTTGAACCACACACAAAATACATTAACACAATAATCAGGGAGTACTTACAAAAACCCTGAATCTCCAAAGAAAAAAAGCAGATTATACTTCTCTTCTACACGTCACACTTATTTTTGTGCTTTGAAGAAAAAATCGAACACACTTCTAGCTCTACAACACACAAAAACGCATTAGTTATTTAATGAAGGGAAATTTTTGCTATATTTTGAGGATGCCAAATTGAGCACTTTCCTTGCATCATTAGGGAATTCTGCATCGCTGGTATACGCTTGAAATGTCGGCTATCAATGCGTTCGTGTTGGGATAACTCCTCCAGCTCTTACTCGCTGCATCAAATACAATATTCCTGAAAATTTAAGTACTGTTCACCGATTCATTTAAATACACTATTTCTCAATAATTAATATAATAACGTTTCCTTTCTTTTAAAAGAGTTCTCTGTCGCCGAATACTCAACTCGACTCGTCTTCTCTTCAGCGGGTCTAGGGTGCAGGTTCTCAGAAGTAAATAATATGCCTGAGGACAAAAAGTAGAATACGTATCCTATTACGTGCAGGAATTATCCTTGTGTTTCAAAATGCTAATTGACTAAGAATAGAAAACAATCCTAATCAATTTGTTCCGATTTCGTAGCTCGGGATCATATTTCCCGTTCTGTAATGCTGCATGGATTAGAGACTGCTTGTAAAACTAACACTCTTGAATATTTACGCATACAAAAGATATTACATTTTGTATGATAAATGTGCTATACTCTCCTTATATTGTAAAGATACCTGGAATGCTGACTTCCCGACATAGCCAACAACATCCAGTACATCTGGCTTTGGTACACTGCCTGGAAATCAATATACCTGAAAAGACCAAACATTGTTCGTTAACGAAATCGGAATACAATTCCAAGTATACATTCATCAAATAGTATCATACATAGGACACTTGGTCATATTTTTCACAGTGGAGAAAATATACTTAGTTGACCGAATAAATTTTGTTGAAAGAAAATCCTGCAAACGTTTGCTTGCCAGGGTCAACTTTTTGATGTGGACAAGAACAGACGTGTACAAGTCCTCATACGAAACATTACACAAACACACCATCATTTCATTTATTTCCTTTTAAAAGGTTGATTTTCCGAAAGAATTTATCCAATTGATTGTACTCATAGATATTTCGTAGGAGAAATTTTAATATTAAACGCATTGATGATCAGCTGTGGAATTTACTACACCATAAAACCCACGTCGAAAAATACACTACTGTATAGTAAACATAACACAGATGCTTGATGCGATTAACACAAAAGTTGATAAAAACACTTACTAGACACACACATTTAACACACTGTATACACAGACATTTCAACATTCGTCACACAAACAATTTATCAACACACTCACACTTATCACACGCGAAGTACATTAACGCTGAGCACGCATGTGGTACTTAAACAGGACCTGTATCTAAAAAAAGTCCTCAGATTATACTTCTCTTCCACAAGTTTCATACAATTCTTTATGTTCTTTGAAGAAAATTAATCTAATTATATCGACCACATTCATAGTTCTACAATACACAAACGCACTAGTGATTGTTAGGGACTGATTAATTTAAATACACTATTATCAATTTAAATAGTACAGCTTTTCCATTCTATTAAAAAATTTCCTGCGTGGACTCGGACTCGGACTCGGACTCGGACTCGGACTCGGACTCGGACTCGGACTCGGACTCGGACTCGGACTCGGACTCGGACTCGGACTCGGACTCGGACTCGGACTCGGACTCGGACTCGGACTCGGACTCGGACTCGGACTCGGACTCGGACTCGGACTCGGACTCGGACTCGGACTCTTCAATGCGTGTAGGGTGCAGTTTCTCAAAAGTAAATAAGTTTCTTCATGAAAAAACCTTTCCTATTACGTGAAAGAATAATATTTTTGTGTCAAAGGGCTCTACTGTACTCATTCACTAAGAATAGAAACAAATCTCTAATCCCTGTTTTTCGGATTTTGCAGGTCGCAATGAAATCTCCCGTTCCCTGATATGAACAGCATGTAAAACTCCAAACTAATACTCATTAGTAATTAGTCATACTAATAACATTACATTTTGTGCTGTACCTATTTCGTGAACATTGTACTTACGCTTGTTACGGACTCTTCAGTTTGCATTGTTAAAGAGTCCTGGTCGCTGAAGTCCCGACAAGTCATCTACGATGTGCGTTTACAATACATATGGCTCTGGATCACTGCATAGAATACAAGACACGTGAAAAATTCCAAACAAATACTTTTCGTTAACGGAAGCAGAATGACATAATTCAAACAATATTAAGATATCGAAATACATTTCTGCACATTCATAAAAATCACATTTACCACTGTAATTATCATCGCGATTGGGTTTTGAACGCATATAAAAACTTGGTGCTTCGAGTGTTGCATGCATGAAGCACAGACTCTCTTTATTGGAGAATAACTCTAATCAATTATTCGTGGCAGTAGTATTTCCCGAAAGGGATCTGAAACGAAAAAAAAATTCCCACAAATTTAATTACTTGTAAATAAAGATTTCAAATTAGTACCAAATGGTATTACGCAACTTTCAAATTAACCAATTAATATAATTAGCGCAACACACGAGTTCTAAGTGGATTATTCAAACTTACCTATTATTGATGAGTTTATTTCTTTGGTGTGCATTTGCCGAGGAAGCAAAAGATTCATTCTTATATTTATAATAGTAAATATAGTGTGTGAATCATTCACTTTGGGCAGTATGTTCGGAAATCAATATATAAGCTTAAGACCTGTCTAAATTCTTTCAGAGTTATATAAAATTTTTAAAGTGAAACCTAATATAAATACTGATTACACTCTCATTATTGAATGTGGATTACTAATTTATTCATATATTATAAAACCTGCTATTTCATATGCTAATATAATTTGATGAAATTTAGCCATCACTCATTTAACAAAATTACAAGTACAAATTAAATGTTTAAGAACAATTACCTACGTCCCACACTTTATTAGTAACAATCAGTTACACAGAGAATTTAAATAAGAAACAATTACAAATATTTACAGAGGTAAAGTTCAAAATTTTTTGTTATGCTTCTCGAAGCTCGTTGTACTTCCCTTTTTAATTTATGTCCATCACACAATGAACTAATGAAAACTAAATTTAGTTCCCCAAAATATATATTTAAACCTCCTTAAAATCAAAAAGTTTTAGTTTATTCTAAATAACTAATAAATTTCGATTCTATATTTGATGTCTCCAATCTTCATATAATCAAAATTAGCAAATAAATTAATAGTTAGCCAAAAAAGACAGTTATGTTCTGAATGACCTACTTTAAAAGTTATTATTTTCCCCGTTGTAGTTCACTTCTTTGGAAAAAGTAACTTCGGGATTTTTCCCTTTCAATCACCAGTTTCTTTTTGTCTAATTCGACTGAGCCAGTAGTTGTGATTAATTCTGATGGTTGTATTGTCTTCAAATTATTTTTATATGAAATATGTTGAACTGTATAATTAACATTTTGAAAAACTCCGCCTGCGGTTATTTGCAGGGTGGATCGAGTAGCTCAGCAATGCCGTTGCCGGTCCCAAGCCCGGATAATGGAGGAGGGTTCCCGGGTGATGCCAACGACCTGCCCGGGGCAAAAAGGATAGAAATGCTCATAGAACGAAGAATAAGCCTCGTAATACGATTAATAAGACGAACATGGCACGAACAAGGACATCGAAAAGGAAAACAGAAAACATTCTGAGACTGGGAACATGGAATATTAGATCATTTAACACAAGCTATCATGAAATTCTAATGGAATTAGATAGACACAACATAGATCTATGCTGCCTTTCAGAAACGAAAAAAAGATAGAGGCATAACACAATTAAATAATTACACATTTATAGTGGAGTACAAAAATTCTCAAGAGCAAAGGAAGAAGCAGCAATCATAATAAACAATAAACATCTCGATAAGATACTACACTACAAGTATTTATCAGAAAGAATTGTTACAATGAAATCAAGATCTAAAACAAAACCAATAAACATAATCTCAGTCTATGCCTCTGAAAAGAACAAGCATACACACGATAGACAAACGTTCTACGAGAACCTACAAGAAGTTATACACCAGACAAATCCAGAGGAGACAATTACAATAGCAGGCGACTTTAACGCAAGAATTGGAAATGACGTTATCCCTGGCATAAAAACAGATTGAACGAAACGCACCTAAATGAAAATGGAGAACTGCTCATCGAGTTCTGCTTGGATAATGAATTAAGAATAAATAATACCTTCTTCGATCACAAGGATCAACATAAATACACATGGGAAAATAATAGAGGACACCGAACCACAATAGATTATGTGATAACGAATAGAATGTGTCACCCATCAAACATCTTAGATATAAGAAGCTTAACAAGCGCAGAAGTGACCATAATCTGGTGCTAGCCAAAATAAGGACGACACTTAAACGGGAAAAAACAATACCCAGGGATACAATATCAAAAATTAATATCCAATCCCTTCAAGATGGGTCAACACAAAAACTTTATAGAGATCGCTTAGACGAAAGAATCAATAACAACGGAATTAGAGAAGATGATATTGAGACAGCCTGGGAAAAAATAAAAACTAATATACTCAAGTCAGCGGAAGAAGCATTAGGAAAAATTAACAGAAAAAGTCAACAGAAACAAAGGCGGAATATACCATGGTATACAGAAATGTTAAAGAAATAACTAGGGAGAACTCCAAGCATTTCTCAAATACAAACAGTCTAAATTATTACAAGACTATGAAGAATACAAACTTATAAGAAATCAAGTAAATATAAAGATCAGGAAAAAAACAAAATTATTGGCAAAACAAAAATAAGCACAACAAAAATCAGTATCACGGAATGGGTAGAATATTTTAGTACGCTATTTTATAATAACGAGGCTCCTGTATTGGATATAGCCGACACACGAACACAAGACTATGAGATCTCAGACCACCAGACTATACAAATGCTACCCAAATTGAAAAATAGGAAATCACCCGCAGAGGATGGCATTTATAACGAACTATTAAAATACGGGGGGCATTCATTACATAAAGAATTAGTAAAACTGATAAAAAACATATATAGGCAGAGTAAAATACCAGAGGAATGGAAAACAAGCATTCTAATCCCCCTTTTTAAAAAAGGGGACAAGCTAGACCCAAACAATTATAGGGGAATTAACCTTCTGAACACAACGATTAAACAACAAAAACTATCACACAAGTAATAGAAAACTTAATAGAATGGAAAGAAGAACAGCAAGGATCAGAAGAGAAAGATCATGTAATGATGCAATCTTCAATTTACGACAAATTGTTGAGAAATCCCTGGAATTCGACAAACCTGCATAAATATGTTTCGTAGACATACAGTAAGCATTTGACACGCCTTGTAGTTGTACGCCTTGTAGATATAGCAAGATTATTAAAGAAAGAAAATATCCCCTGCAACCTTATTAAACTCATAGCAAATATATATAAGAACATCAGAATGAAAATAAAACATAACGAACAAATATCCCAAGCCATAACAACAGGTCAAGGAATAAGACAAGGAGACTCCCTCAGCTCAATACTCTTCAACCTGGTGATGAAACACATCCTAAACAATCTTTCGAACGAAAAAGGATATTATTTCGGCTCTTATAACATAAACTAAATCTGTTATGCAGACGATACAGTCTTAATTGCCGAAAGCGAAGATGATTTACAACGCCTCCTGTTTCAATTCCACAAGACATGCCAGTCATTCAACATGATATCCACACAAAAAACTAAATGCATAACAATCTCGAAAGAGCCATTGAGATGCAAACTAGCTATAAACGAATACCCAATAGAGCAAGTGATGGAAATACAATATCTAGGCATAACAATAACTAGGGATGGCAGATCTATAAAAAAAGGCTAAGGAACAAAGCATTAAAGCAAATAGAATAGCAGGCTGTCTCAACCACTAGATATGGCAAAATCAATATTTAAGAAAAGACGCTAAAATTAGAATATATAAGGCAGTAATTAGGCCGGTTTTGTCATATGCAGCTCAAACGAGAGCAGACTCAAAAAAAATATGCCAAATGATGGAAGTGTCGGAAATGCGGGTGCAGAGAAAAATTACAAATAAAACGATAAGGGATAAAGAACCTAATATTAATGTAAGACAGACTTGCCAAATAGATATAATCTCAGACTGGGTTCGAGAAAGAAGAAAGAAATGGAACGAACATATAGACAGAATGGAAGAAGACAGACCGGTGAAAGTGACTAGAGATAGAAGGCCGGAAGGAAGGAGAAGAGTAGGACGTCCAAGAACTAGGTGGAAAGACATTTTGTGAAACAAGACAGCATGAATATAGTGCCAATTTATAAATATGACTAAATAAATGTAATGCATCAGGTTTTTTCAAAATTTTAATTAAGTATCCTTTCTAAAGAAACAGGCTCTAGCCTAAAATAAAAGTAAGAAGAAGAAGAAATAATCCGTAGTCAATACCGGTAAGAACTAAAAAATAATTGTCGAAATGTCGTAATGTATTAATGTGGAGTTGAAATATTAGTTGTAAACTGACTGCATAAAGTTGGTTAATAAAATAATGAATCAGCAAGACATTTGACCATCAGCGAAGTTTGAATTTTTTTGCCCAGTTAATAAAATATTCGCTTCCTGCGATAATTTATCTGTAATTGGAAATTTGGAAAGATAAACATATCAATATATTTTGATAAGAAAATTATATTATAAATTCTAAGTGAAGGATTTTTGATCAGCATGTGTAACGTTCTTAGGTTTACTTCTTTCTCTCCCATTCATCTAAACAACGAATGTAGAAGCGAGAAAGATTGGGGATTTGCCCCCTCTGCGTCGTATAGTTTTCAGATAGCTGATAATATACATGGGGTGAATTTCATTCATCTATTACTTGACATGCGTGTCTTCATTTATTCATCTATTTTAAGTCAAAAACATTTGAAGAAGATATTTGGAGCCATATAACATATATACGAAGTAACATATGAAGTATAGCGCAAGTTATATAATGCTGCGTAAAATCTATTTCGAGATTTCAACGGAAATACAAATTTAGGATCCCGTGATACCGATAGTGTTTTTATAAACGTCCATCTGTCCGCCTGACCATCCCTCGATAAACATTTGGAATGTCCTTCGTCATTTACACGCACAGTTTTAGTTGTCACTCTATATATTCCATTATAAGTATCCGAAGTAATGGTATTTGTACTCGTATATTGTTTTATGTGATTAAGTGTGTGTTAACAGCGTATACAAACCTTTACTAAACATTTGTACTAGAGTCATTAAATAAATTATGAATTGACAGTTTTCGCACCTGAGAATCCCGGAGCCAATAGATTCGGATACACGCAAGTATGTACCAAAATTTTAATAAGAAGAAAATATGTTGCTCAAAATATGCAAACTCATGTCGATAAATGTGGAACAAAAATAAAATTACTTCTGTGCACTGATAATTTTTTTGTAACTGAGATATCTAAGAATGGGCCTTGCCGAAAATGAAAAGCATTTTTCAAGCCTAAAACGTTAAAAGGGTTAATTTAACAAAAAACCTTTACATTAACTTTTTTGACGGACATTTTGTTTCCTTCAATTCTGTATGATGCAAAATTTTCGGTAGGATTCATATTTATGAAGATATATGCAAAAAATTAAGAAAAAACACCTTTGAATCCCTCCTTATCGAATCATCCACTACTCTTCAGGATTTTTTAGTATAATGTGAGATAGGAGGTACCTGTCACCCACTAAATTCAAATCTTACTCTGCTTATGAGTGAAATATTTGCTCTTTGCTTCACCCACTCATTTGATTATTATACAATGCTGACAGTTAACTAATTAATTTGGAAATTAAATTAAAGTGTTGTGTTTGACATGCAACATAAATGTACTATTGTATACACACTTGTTTACTATTTGCTTTATATGTTACATAAATCTGGTCACAAAACTGTCCAAGCATTTACAGACATTGTGTGCAGTAGAATTTCGCGTCTACTCCTTCTTTATCTTTATGAATGTATTAATAACCATTTGAATTTTATTATATAAACTATATTTTACATTAATATGCAAATAAACATATTGTCAAAATTTTATGGCAATTCATTTGCAGAAGACAGCTATGCAATTTCAAAATGCGACTTTATAATAAAATGCAAATATTTGTTTGACATCCTAATGTAAATTTAACACGTAACCAAAAGTTATAATATACCATCTGTAAATGGGGTGGTAAATGATTATATATAAGTAGTTATATATACAGAAGATTGTAAAAATAAAATGAAGTGGAAGAAAGTAATTAAAATAACGTAACAATATCAAAATATAATGTAACACATTTCGTTATAGAAAAGTGTATTGTAATACATAATAAACTTAATGAATAAAGTTATTAATGGTAAAAAATACTAGTGGGCACACATTTCATTCAATAGATTAAAAAGAGAAGTTTAAACCCAGGACTGTTCGAAAACCCTCTCCCCCTCGCGCCTTACGACCATCCTCTTCCTGAGCTGCCTTGCCCAACCACGATACTACTCGCCTTACCGCCAGGTTGTGCGTGATGTTGACATTCCAATTCCCCTTCATTTTATTAATGCTTATTTCACACGAGCGGACCCAGCAATACTTCAGTGCATTAAAAACTATCAAGTTAAAAATAAATTGAATCAATTAAGATTAACTACGCACTCACTACACACTAACTACGCACTCACTACACACGAACTACGCACTCACTACACACTAACTACGCACTCACTACACACTAACTACGCACTCACTACACACTAACTACGCACTCACTACACACTAACTACGCACTCACTACACACTAACTACGCACTCACTACACACTAACTACGCACTCACTACACACTAACTACGCACTCACTACACACTAACTACGCACTCACTACACACTAACTACGCACTCACTACACACGAACTACGCACTCACTACACACGAACTACGCACTCACTACACACGAACTACGCACTCACTACACACGAACTACGCACTCACTACACACGAACTACGCACTCACTACACACGAACTACGCACTCACTACACACGAACTACGCACTCACTACACACGAACTACGCACTCACTACACACGAACTACGCACTCACTACACACGAACTACGCACTCACTACACACGAACTACGCACTCACTACACACGAACTACGCACTCACTACACACGAACTACGCACTCACTACACACGAACTACGCACTCACTACACACGAACTACGCACTCACTACACACGAACTACGCACTCACTACACACGAACTACGCACTCACTACACACGAACTACGCACTCACTACACACGAACTACGCACTCACTACACACGAACTACGCACTCACTACACACGAACTACGCACTCACTACACACGAACTACGCACTCACTACACACGAACTACGCACTCACTACACACAAACTACGCACTCACTACACACAAACTACGCACTCACTACACACGAACTACGCACTCACTACACACGAACTACGCACTCACTACACACGAACTACGCACTCACTACACACGAACTACGCACTCACTACACACGAACTACGCACTCACTACACACGAACTACGCACTCACTACACACGAACTACGCACTCACTACACACGAACTACGCACTCACTACACACGAACTACGCACTCACTACACACGAACTACGCACTCACTACACACGAACTACGCACTCACTACACACTAACTACGCACTCACTACACACGAACTACGCACTCACTACACACGAACTACGCACTCACTACACACGAACTACGCACTCACTACACACGAACTACGCACTCACTACACACGAACTACGCACTCACTACACACGAACTACGCACTCACTACACACGAACTACGCACTCACTACACACTAACTACGCACTCACTACACACTAACTACGCACTCACTACACACTAACTACGCACTCACTACACACTAACTACGCACTCACTACACACTAACTACGCACTCACTACACACTAACTACGCACTCACTACACACTAACTACGCACTCACTACACACTAACTACGCACTCACTACACACTAACTACGCACTCACTACACACTAACTACGCACTCACTACGCACTAACTAAAGTTTACAATACCAGTCTACACTTTAAATATAAAATATTCGAATACTGTTCGGCACCGTCTGCCTTTGGTTCAGACTTTCTTTCTAGCTCAAAACTGTGATATTATTCGACATTGAAGGTCGAAACGAGGCGTGCAGTTCAAAAAGGTATCTATAGTTTGTAATTTCAGTAAGGCCTTCTAGGAACATGGCACACTTCGTCGATATTAACTTTGAAAACTTTGAAGTTATTGAAATAGGACCCGTAATATGTATGTAATATATTTTTTTATTAATCAAAGTAGAAGCAAGGTATTCTTGTTCCGTGTCTGTTAGAGCTTAAAAATGTTGACAGGTCAGTTCATGGCGTATTTACATACGTTTGTCAAAATGACATTTTTACAATTGACCAAATCTGTATTTCCTTGCATTTTTTATTTAATTCATTTTTTTGTAATTCAAAATTCTTTCTAAACACTTCAGCACTGTCAAACATTTTTTTCTGAAGCCTCTCTAAAACAGCGGTATTGCGACGCGTTGAAATGAGTCAGTCCGTATGTACAGGCGGTATTGCAAAAAGGAAGGGGGAAGGTGTCAATGCTATTCAAAACGTCTCTGTGTTAGTTTTAGACACGAGAGTCTTAGAGAACAGAATACTGTTCAGACATGAAGTTTGTGTGTGAAAATGAAACTTATAACAGCTGATACACACTAGCCACTTCGCATCTTTCTGGTCTCCCTTGACCTTGATACTCTTCCACACAACTAGACCCACCAAGGCAGCTCAGGAGGTGCCAATGCCATTTTTCATTCTCCGTTTTTTCACTCGAGAGCCTCTCAGTGATATGTCATTAATAACTAATGCAGTATTTTACGTTCGCCCTTCGGAGCAGAGAAAAAGTCAGGCAACGTTCCGCGAACGCACATCGAATTGTCTTACTTCTTATGATACTTGCTCCATATATGCACATTCTCATTGTATAAATACTCGCCTACATACAATTACGCTGACTTCTCAGCGTTTTCCTTTCCCTTCTGTCATCCGGGTCAGCGTTCACAAATACTTGAGCCAATCGAATGTGATGATTCCTCCAGTTCATGTGCAGGAGGAAACGAGAGAAAAAATATTCAAAGCGATAGCACATAAATTGTACAATTGTGCAACATTAGCCTCGAAAATTCATAACAAAAACATGATTTTAATTAATTGTAGTGTTCTATTTCTATATACTGATAAATGTATTCGTTTAATATACTACTGCATATATACAAACATACACATCGCATAAATCCTCGCATACATACAATTACCCGGACTTCTCAGCCTTTACCTCGTCTTTCAGTCGTCCGAGTCTGCATTGACAAATACTTGAGCCAATCGAATGTGATGATTCCTCCAGTTCATGTGCAGAAGGGACCACCAATGTTCCCCAGAGCAAATATATTCAAAGCGGTACTCCATGTATTTTGAAATGTACAATGTATTTTAGAATGTACAATGAACAATATATTGTATAGTATTGCATAATATTAGCCTGAAAAAATCATAATAAAAGCATAATTTTAATTAATTGTAGTGTTCTATTTCTAAATACTGAAGAATGTACTCGCTTAATATACTTACTGCATATATTCGAACACACACATGTATTGGGTAAATCCTCTCATACGTACAATTACGCTGTCACGTCACCGTTTCGCTTGCTCTTCAGTTGACGGTATCTGCATTGACAAATACATATACCAATCGAATGTGACGATTCCCCCAGTTCATGTGAAGGAAAGACCACGTATGTTCACCGGAGCAAATATATTCAAACAGGGACACCCTATGCATTCTGCAGTGTTAGCTTGGAAAATTTCAAATATAATCATGATTTTAATTAATTGTAGTGTTCTATTTCTATCGTCTTACGAGCGTATTCACATAATATATTTACTGCATATATGCAAACACATACACATTCAATAACCCTCGCATACATACAATTACGCTGACTTCTCAGCATTTACCTTGCCCTTCACTCATCCGAGTCTGCGTTGACAAATACTTGAGCCAGTCGAATGTAACGATTCCTCCAGTTCATGTGCAGGAGTGACCACCTATGTTCCCCAGATCAAATGTATTCAAAGCGGTCTGAGGTGCCCCTTGAATTGCTCAGATCTTGCCACGAATGTTTAAAAAAATATAACTTAAAACTATTTGTAGTTCTAAATCGATAAGAATATATTCACTTATTATACTTACTGCATATATGCAAACACATACACATTACATAAATCCTCGCATACGTACAATTGCGCTGGCTTCTCAGCGTTTACCTAGTCCTTCAGTCGTCCGAGTCTACGTCTGACAAATACTTGAGCCAATCAAATGTGATGGTTCCTCCAGTTCATGTGCAGGAGGAAACGAGAGAAAAAATATTCAAAGCGATAGCACATAAATTGTACTATTGTGCAACATTAGCCTCGAAAATTCATAACACAAACATGATTTTAATTAATTGTAGTGTTCTATTTCTATATTCTGATAAATGTATTCGTTTAATATACTACTGCATATATACAAACATACACATCGCATAAATCCTCGCATACATACAATTACCCGGACTTCTCAGCCTTTACCTCGTCTTTCAGTCGTCCGAGTCTGCGTTGACATACTTGGACCAATCGAATGTGATGATTCCTCCAGTTCATGTGCAGAAGGGACCACCAATGTTCCCCAGAGCAAATATATTAAAGCGGAACCACATGTATTTTACAACGTACAATGTATTGTATAGCATGTATAGTTTTAGCCTGAAAAAATCATAATAAAAACAATTTTAATTAATTGTAGTGTTCTATTTCTAACGTCTTACGAGCGTGTTCACATGATATATTTACTGCATATATGCAAACACATACACATTGCATAAACCCTCGCATACATACAATTACGCTGACTTCTCAGCATTTACCTTGCCCTTCACTCATCCGAGTCTGCGTTGACAAATACTTGAGCCAGTCGAAGTGATAATTCTTTCACTTAATGTGCAGGAGGGACCACCTATGTTCGCCTGGGAGAAGAAATTCAAAGAGGTCTAAGGAATTGTACAGAATGAGCCAGGAAAATTCATTTAAAAAACATTATTGAACTAATTGTAGTGTTCTATTTCTATATTCTAACGGATGTATTAACTTAATAGACTTACTGCATAGGTGCAAACACATTGCATGAATCTTTCCATACATACAATTACGCTGACTTTTCAGCGCCCTCCTGCTTGCCCTTCAGTCGCCCATGTTTGCGTTATATTCCACGTAGGCACATTTATTTGAATATCTACTCTGAAGGAACTGATTAAATTGGGAAACTGCTCATTTCGCAAGATTCGACTAAAAAATAAATTAAAATATTTGCATGCAATATATTCAACAATGCAATTTCGGTCTTTAATTAAATTATTAATTTGCTCCAGTGTTAGTTAACTACAATTCTTGGTTTTGGCAAGTGCGCCTGGCCTTGCCTGCGCTGTTTCCTTTTGGACCTCTCAGCGTGCGACCCCGCTCGCGTGTCAGCCACTAGGAGCCCATGTGGGGTAGAGAGGCCTGCGCTCGGCAGAGCGTGACCCGCGCCTGCGAACTGTGATTAGTGTTATCTGTTATAATTTTTTTAGGATATTTGTAGTTATTGGTATGAAGCAGCAAGGATACAATACCGCCCATTTCAAATTCTAATGACACACTGGAGATGAATAGAGGTGCAGTGAACTCGTATGCTAACTTAAGATCTATTTCAGTAGAAAATAAAAGATGGATTATGTTAAAAGAAATATACTGTATTTGTCTCTTAATTTAAAGACAGAAAATTATAATAAAATAACTGCTTTATATTAGTATGTTACAGGTAATATGTAACAGCAACTTTTCGGAATTTAATTCCATTTTCAGGCTTAATTTCAAAAACAAATAAATTAATATTTTAAACAATGGACAGATGGTTGGATTTAACGCAAGACTTACATTAACTAATGTACACATGAATGTAATTTTCACAAGTCACAATGGAACACACCGTGTTAAAAACTGTCGTGTGTCATGTATAACATACTGAAATCAAGCACGTATTTTATGATAATTTTCTGTCTTTAAATTATGGACCAAATACAGTCTAATTTGAAAAAACCATAGACAAAAAAGTAAATAAAATAGTTTAAAAAAATAACCTAAGAAGACGGCAAATAACGGAATGATCTCAAGACAAATTTTACAATCTAATTCATAAAAAAGTGCCCAAGTGAGGCGTGAATTTCTTCAATTTTAATTTATCGGTCAATCAATTCATTTCGTTAGGATATAGAAACACGAACTTCATTCTCTTGTTACCCAAGTTATTTACAAAGAATTAGTTCGTTATACTGGGAGGCAATAAAGAGAAAAATAAAATTTGTGTATGAATGCAGGATAGCAACACTAATATTGTCACATTTAAAGGAGGTTCAATTTCGATTTTTCAAGAGCGGATTGCCAGCGATGGACAGTTTCTTTTCGCATTCCTGAATAAGAATTCGAATTCCTAATAAGCAATAATAATAATAACTAACAATAACAATAAGAATAACAACAACAACAACAACAACAACAACAATAATAATAATAATAATAATAATAATAATAATAATAATAATAATAATAATAATAATAATAATAATGTATTCGCCTCAAGTTCTATAGTATGGTTGTAATAGGATTACTTCCATACACATTGAAAGTATCAAAAGCTGAAAAAGTTAAAAGTTGGCAAATACGTGTCATTTCTCCCATCTAAAACAACTTTGGGCAAACCGCATCCCGATTCCTCAGACAGTTTCGAAAACATTCGCTGTGGTTGAAGTAAGTGTTTCCTGTATATGTAAAAAAAAGTAGCGACCTGGAAATTTAAAACATAGACATGATCGCATTTATGATGAACGATTCACCGATCTACACACATTGCAGATTCAATTGCTAGTGTATGCAATGAAAAGTGACATATCAATATTAAACTCACCAATGTTTCATGGTGCGACGTATGCACAGAAGATTCTAATATTGTAGGGGAAACCACCTCAGCGGTAGGACACTAAGGCAAAAAATATAGAAGCCACTTAATAAAACGTTTTCATTAGTTTTAATAATAATAATAATAATAATAATAGTAATAATAATAATAGTAATAATAATAATAATAATAATAATTCCTCAGTGTTTAACTATATAAATATTTCGTATCTTATATCAATATTAATAACTTACCAACACTAAATTAATATACGTACACACGCAAGTAATTTTTTAATATCAATGTGCTAATGGCTCCACTCTTGCAAGAACAGAAAGTGGAAGAAAACATATTTCCATTTGACTAATAAAGTCATCTCCTCAAACTATATAATTTTAAATGTAGTGTGTTACAAACACTACGTTAATAACATTTTAAAGCTGCATTGCACTTCGTAGAAGCACAGCTTCCAATGTCAAAGTCAAAGCCAATGCCAAAGCGCCGGTGTTTTCAGTGGTCTACACACGGAATGAAGCGTAAATTTTATTTCAAAAACATTTCATTGTATTATTTAACTTGCAGGTGATATTTTCCCCGTTGTAAATATCTTATCGGTATCGATAATAAACCGAATACTTAAACTTCAAAAGCCAGTTTCGAAGACCATTCGTTGCCAAGGGCATCAATGTACAAGTGCAAGATGATACAGAGAACTGCTCTAAAAAATGCTACACATTTTGTTCATTCCACTCAACAGATGAAAATCTTAAATTTCCTAATTGTGGGGAGCTAATTTAATAGTTCTGTTGCAAATATTAATGAAACTTTCCAACGCTGGTATCCGCGGTCTCTCATGATTACTTTTCTGCACTAACCGCTTTCACAAGCCCGTACAATGCCAACGTTATGTATCATTTTTCAAACGAATAAAACGTCTCAACGCTGCACTGTAGATGCTCAGGTAAAACTTGTTTTTAATGTGAACACGTATTAACAGTAAAGCATTCCGGATATTACCGTAAGTGGGTATCACTGCTCGAAAAATATCGAATACTGCATACAATTTCAGATCAAATGGCAGAAATATTATTACCCCCTTCAAAATATTCGCAAATATAATTAAATTTCCTTTTATCTATTACATTGCAGGTGAAATAACAGTACAGTTCCATTACAAAATTTAAAAAAAATCAATCATTCCTATTTTAGAAATAAGAATTTTATGATCATTCATTACAAGATCTTGAATTAAAATATACCGGCAGGTTGAGATTGATAACCAATCAAATACTAAACAAATATTGCACACAAAGTTTCTAATACTATAAATCAATAGACTTGAAAGTTCTAAGTTCAAATAATATTTATTACAAAATATATTGTTTCAATGCGAGGGTCACAGATTAAAAGAACACTGATCTCTTAAGTTTGACTTTAGACAATAGAAGTGGAAAAACGATACATTTCGAATATTGTTTTCTACAAGCTCTTCTCTGGAACTGCAAAATTGCGCGATTCCTAAGTAACGGTTTGCTTGACGTTGTACAATTATTTTTTCTTTACCTACAAATAAACCCATGTAATATCAAACTATTTTACGTATTACTTACGACTTTGAATTTCCTTCCTTCAGCGTTTACTTTCCATATCAGTTTGGCTCCCGTAGCAAATTTGTGGTTGAACGAAAATGGGAGACGGGTGGATATCGAAGCCGTCAGAGGTGAAAGAGGTAGAAGGCGAGAACCTGCAACATTACGACGGCCTCACCTAACGCCGGGCTGCCATTAACTGAGCATAAGTTGCTAGAACCCGCCACTGAGTACCAAAGCGCTAGTGTAGCAATTGGTTGCAAGACAGTTAAGGCTTGAAAATAATGTTGGATTACATATCATTTCATTGCTTTGACTGTAATACAAGCAATTTGCAATATGTTCTATTATATATTTAGTAAAGTATCTTTTAATTTCCTGGAAATGTCATGTAGAACAGTTTCGATGCAGGTCGATCCTTTGGACCAAAGAGTACCAAACAGAGACACTCCTACGTATCTTAAATGGAGTTCTGGAAAACATGTACTTTAATCCGCCATATTGGCACATCGCTTTGCGTGTTTTATGTGGCGCATGTATTGAAACGTAATGTTTTGAATAAGTTTTTTTACTTTCTCGTAAAGGAGTAATTATAGTAGTATAGAGAAAGATAAATAATGCTGGGGTGAAAAGTGGTTTTTTTCGTCAGGCACGCCTATTTCGATACCCTGAAAACGGATTTTTCTGGCTCATATAATATACCTAATAAATTACTTTCTCTAATACGTTGGGTAGTCCATGATTCTTGATACCGAAAAATCGATTGACAGCAGAGATCTGTCCGTCTGTAAAGAACGTCAGCGGCTAAACCGTAAGAAATATTACTAAATTTGAAATTTCCAAAAATTCAGAGAGTTCAACAAATATGCGATAGGTACCATTATCTTTAGCGTCCCTTCTATCCGTGGAAAACATTTGAAGCGGTTTATGAGAATTCTTTTTATTTATTCCTTGAATTTCAAGCACAAATTGCGCGGAAATTTATCGTTTCTTCCAAAAATTGCACATGATCTCTTTTAAAGAGCTGATTTTTTATATCAAAGGCAAACATTTCTATCTTTAATTTTGTCGTTTTGAAATGTTAACATTTTTCGAAAATAGTTTGCCAAAAATGGGCTAACGACATTCTTTTTACCGCCTACGAGGAGAAAATACATACGAGGAAAAAATTTAAAGAAAAAAATTGAATAGATTTTTTGGAAACAAATTGTTTTATAATTTTTAAAAATGCCTATATTTTGCGCAAAGTTACACGAAAATTACTCTTGTTTTCGAAATATTGAACATGACTTAATTTCTAGATCTGACTAAGAAGAATAGATTCCATCAAGGAAAATATTTCAAACTACAATGTTATAATTGTAGGGAGACGTCCAAAAAATGCACTTTTGCCATTTTCGAGAAATCTGGGATTTTAACGAACATGACACATGGACCATTCTCTTTAACACAAATATTTATTTCTTAATCTAATATATATATTTTTGTTGCCGTCTGGCTTAGTATAAATTCTACATTACTGCTACATTGCCCTAAAGTGCCCTTCTATATTACTGCTATATGACTTGCTCTAAAGTACTGCTACTATTTACAATATGTGCATTGTTGCATGCTATTGGATATTATATACTATTTACAGTATGCCTGCTATTGGATGTTATTTACCATATTTACCATACGTAAGCCTAGTCGAATGGCTCTTCTCGAGGCTCTGAGTGGTTTGTGTCCGGCATTGATTCCCTTGCATATTTTCATATATTATTTCAACTCACTATCACTTACACTGCAACTAATGTCTTGCTGACACTTCACTGACACTGGGGGCACACACTTTCCAGACGGAGGCTCCAGCTTGTCGTCTGGTGTTGCTGCAGCTAGCTCCCTTTGGCGGGGGGCAGAGGAGGGCGCCTCTGCGGACTCTGTCCCGCGCTGCTTGTACTCACTCATGTACTCACAGTGAAAATGTTTTACATGCTTGATGTAAAGTACCCTCAAAATCAAAATATTTGTTTGAAACTCTCAAAACCTCGAGATCGTCCTGATCGATCGGGGAATATCAATTTTGATGAAAATCAGCTGACCGTTGATGGCACAGACGGACAGAGAGTCATTTTCCCCTACATCGGCTTTTCGGTATCAAGGCCTACAAAACATGGATTACGGCAAAAACACGTGGTATAAAACGTAATTTACTATATAAAGGAATAGGATTTATCCACATTTTCGACCCCACAATATAATTTTTTTGTCGAAAATTCGCCATTTTCCGGCGCACGATTACAGTACGTTGTCTTCTTACATTCCCAAGGACGAGAAAGTAAAAAGTACATAAAAGGAGGAATGTAACAACGAATTGCAACTCTGAAGCACATTAACCAGAGGCATCTATAAATGTCACCGATTTTACGTAATACGAAAAGGTATGTGTTGTTGTAGCAAAACAAATTTTATTTGACGAATACGTAGAAAGAAGAGAGATACAATGTCTCTACAGCTTTTGCCTCACTTCTGAAGAAAATACACGGCCTGGGCGCATTTTCCCTATACATCAGATCACCGCCTGCAAGTAACAGTTGAGCTTAAATCGTTACACATCGTTTTCGCCAGAAAATATCTTTGAATAATGTCATGTAATTTTTTGTTACTCCCTCGCTCATACGTAAGATGAGAACGTATTGCAATCATACGTCGGAAAATAGCGAATTTTCGACACAAAAATTTATTGCCGAGGCCCGGGTAACAAAAAAGTAGATAAATCCTGTTAATTTATATCGTAAATTACGTGGTCTAACAGGTTGGCTAGTAAGAATGTTTTCTGGGACATTGATACCGAAAATCACTTGACGTATGTGTCTCTCCGCGTCCGTCCCTCCGCGTCAGGTGCTCTATCTCTGTCTCATAATAACTAATGTCTGTCCTGTCCTGTAAATGTATCATTATGACGGATAATAAAGCAGAATTAATTAAAGAAATTATTTCATTACAAGATACATAGAAATAGCAAGCAATACCAATGGAAAACTTCATGTATCAACAAATTAAAAATGAACAATGTATTCGAATTCATGGTACGGTCAATTGCTTTTATACTAATCTTCTAACTTTCAATTGTATTCATTTAACATTGCAATGAAGTAGTGCAGATGCAGAAAAATAATTTAGTTGACTAAAAGCTAAGCTTTATTTTAATCCTACGATGAATGAAGATATTATCTTCATAATACCTGTCAATACGAAACTTATTTGCTATAGACGTAGATTGGGCTCCTGCAGTAGATCAACGAACGAACACACACTCGCATGCTTGTGCCTTTGTACACACAGAGAGATAACTTTTCGTAGATGAAGACGATGATTTAAGTCCAAAAGCTTACATGAATAAATACGCTCTGGTATGTCTATATTAACTTATTGTATACATATGTTTACAATCATTAAATATTATTTTTTTTAATTTTCTTATTTAGAGCTGCTTTATATACCGTAAAGGTAACACCACATCTTGTGCCCTCTTGTCCTGTTTTGTTTGCAAGTGCAGTATTGCTAGTTGTGTCTGAGTGTTTTGTGAAGACATTTATTTAGTACATTTTTATATGCATAAACACATACTGCATTAGCTTGCTCCCCCGCCAACTTGAAAAGTAGAAATGCTACTGTTATGAATAGTTGTACATTGTTGTTCTGAATGGCAGAGGCAAGCAGAAGTGGCTGCAGCAGGATTAACTTGCCCCAGATCCCGACTTAATTGGGGACCTGAACTTTTTTTCATTCAAATAAAATAAAAATTGTATTCAACTATGCTCTATCAACAGCTCTAACAACATCAACAAAACGAAAATTGTTACACTTCAGTAATTAATAGATTAGTACAACACGTACCACTCTAAATGTTGTTTTAAAAAATTAACTTTATTAATTTATAAGTAAACGTTTAAAGAGTACCCTTTTTTCGACCTAAATTATATTTTTCATCAGTGTATCACGAGTTACCGCAGCTAAAGTACGAGTGTCACTGACCACAACACTACCGTTTGGCAGAATTAAATTTTCTTAGCAGTACGTTGAAACATCCCTTCATTATTCTCACAGATCATGCTCAGAATGGTTAATAACAAGTAGAAATTTCAAAGTTCAGTATCGTTTAGGAACTTCAAGAGAAGAAAACTTAGATTGTTTTCATAAATTATATGATCAGATTGTTTCAAATTTTTCTAACAACACAAATAGATTTCAATGATTTATTGTTAACATTAACAGGATTTCCAAAGGAATGACATAACTAGGTACTAATAATTCTAAGTGTTTAAAAAAAGAAAGTGTTTCCTAACTACATTTTTATTTTTTCACAAAATACTTTTTTTATTTGAATTTTATTTTTCCTAAAAATGGCGCTTCATTATTCTGAAACGTATTTCGTTATTTTAAAATCCAAAGATTGTCCTTTGTATCTCTTGCGTGATGTCCTTCTTTAATTATTCAAGAAAGTATGGTCATAGGTCACGTAAAAAAATTCTAACGAATCGGGTTTCTGGAAACTAATACTTTGAATGCATGGTAATTTCCACACTCAAACAAACCGCGCACACTAAATTGCATAGTCTGACATCTAGTGGCAAAAACATACACATTTGCTGAAACAAAAAACAAAAATCAAGAGAATGAACACATCCCATACTAGCATCACCTACCAAACAAATATAAAACCAAAACAAACTCCAAAGAAGGCACATGGATGGGAGCAGAAGCCACTGCAGCCAGCATGCTTCCATCTCCCACCATAAACTCAATTACTGCAGGCAACAATTCCACAAAAAGAAATTCGAGACGACATCCATTCCTATCACAAAACTCATTCTGTTTTCATCTGTCGTCATGCAAAACTTGATGACACTCCTTCCACTCCGCGGCAACCATATCCATACCCACCACCAACGCCAGCTATACTTCAATGTTCACAAATACGAGGCTTGCAGGCACCGTTTCCACAAACAACAACCGCAGACACATCAATACCATCACTAGCGACTTCTATGCTTCCATTGCCACAAATACTAGAATTGCAGCCACCGTTTCCACGCACAGCGTGCACGATCATCACCATACCCACCACATTATTACTTCCATCTCCACAAATAAGTGACTTGCAGCCACCGTTTCCACCCACAGAAACCAAAACCATCACCCTACCCACCAACGAACCCATTATTCCTTCCATTTTCACAAAACGACAAAATTGAAGATTGAGATTTTTGCCTCTGATGTAAAAAATCAGCTCTTTAAAAGAGGTCATGTATATATTGCATATGCAAATGATGGTAGGAGAAAGAATCTTAGTAGCAACAACTATTTTAGACTGAATATTGAGTACTGTAAGTAGATAATTCTTAGTATATATGGAAACACCTCCACAAGCATAATTAGAATGACTTCTATTTTTGTT
Source organism: Gryllus longicercus (assembly GCA_038098605.1). Taxonomy (NCBI): domain Eukaryota; kingdom Metazoa; phylum Arthropoda; class Insecta; order Orthoptera; family Gryllidae; genus Gryllus; species Gryllus longicercus. The sequence continues at coordinate 32,462 of JAZDUA010000163.1, forward strand.
CCAGCATTTGAAACCATTTAGGTTACCAAAATGTTTATCTTTAAAATTAGTCTCTTGGATACATTAAATATATAGATTATGTAGAATGCATAGAAAATTGATACTGTCCAATATAGTTAAAAACCCATTAACGTTCCTTTTTCATAATTATTTTTACAATTTATCAGAATTTGTATCAGTTCCAGATACTTCTTGCAATGAAGTACTAATTTTAAGCCTTTTAATAATCCTTGTGAATCTATTTTGATGTATCTTTCAGTGAGAGTTAAGTAAGAAGTAAGTCTCAGTCATTTTGATAATGGCTTCAATATCGTGAGAATAATCTTTTGTTATTAGAATGAGCTTTGTAGAACCAAATAAATCATCTAGAAAATATTTAATTGATTTTATGTTAGGGGAATTTATTTGGATTGTATTCAATTATATCTTTTGTGGGGGCAATAGGTTCTTTAACAGATTTTGGAGGTAAAGTGTCTTGATCATTGAGTTTTTCATTTTTACTCTTCCTATTTTTTTTCTGGATTGTTTTTATACACTTCAGCAGTAGTATGAATGTTATTATTTAATGTTTCTAGAAGTCATAAAGCTTCAGAAAGAGTACTTAGTCTTAGAAATTATTAGTGGTACATGTTTATTAATTAATGTCCTTTCATTAAACTTGTGGTTATTGATTTCTATTATTTTGTGATTTTCTGTTATTTCATTGACAATTTTAGTATTAGAGAAGTTACATATTCTGTTATTTGATATTCTTGAGATGAATCTAATTTGACTGGGATTCACAATAGAAGCAATTTTGGTTACATAATCTTTAATGCTGATGTCACCATTTGCTTCGATTACAATAGCTTGGTCTTTGTTTGGGAACATGTCACTTTGAGCCACGTTGGAATATGATTTATTTACCTGCACTGTGAAATTCGAGGTTAGAACTATCCTGTTGTCAAAAGAATTCACATCCTTTCCGACTTCCGACATTTCGTAGGAGATTAAATATTTCTGTAGGTTCACGTTACTAAAGTGATTGTTCACAACTCACTCGTGGTTCAGTTCATAACTAGTTCACAACTTTGCACAAACCGTCGCACTACTAGAACGCGTCCGTAAGCAGTGGACAAGCACGAACCATGAAAATTTCCTGAGCAACCTCGAACTTGCATGCGGAGATACTCTTTTACCCACGATTTGCAGAGTTGCGTAACTGTGACGCCACACGTGCGACCTTAAGCAAAGAACTTTTTACTCAATAACAATTGAAGGACAATGTTAAAACTTTCCTCTATTTCTTGGAGAATAAAAAACGCTCTCACTGTCACTTTATCTACAAACAACCATTAAATAGAAAACTGCGCTAAAAGCGCTGTGTGGAGACATTGGTCATGAAGATGAGGGGGACGCTGAGAAGAGATGAGTAGACCTGCTACGACTCCATCCGCTGCACGAGCAGAGTATAAATTCAGGCCTTAGCGGTACTACAAACAGTACAGGGACATTCCGTATATTGTGCAATCACCGAAAGTAACGTTTAAATTAGTAATAGAACACATATTTTTACTCACAACCCGTTGCGAGTATTTAATTTCGGAGTGCTCAAATAGAAATACCCGGATACGACTACAACAGAGGGTTACGAATCTCAACAATGTTACAGGGAATTCCGCAGCTAATATCGAAAGCCGTTACCTTTGCAGAATATTAGGTGTAACTATCTCCCTGAAAAGTTGTTAATTTTTCTTCAGACTGGTGAAATCTACGTTGTGTGAATGTGGACAGAGCGAATTTCGACAGAAGATTCTACCGCACATATTTTCTTAGGTTGCAAGTTATCTGTAAGGACAGAAATATGACGGATCACATTGAATGAAATATAAACGAACTGTGGCATTCAAATTTCACAGCTAAACGAAAATTAATTCGCCAAATAAAAGTAAGGCATCGTCAAATGTTCGTTTATTACTATAACAACAGATTTAGTTGAACGTTACCCTACCGGAAAATGAGAATTAATTTCAGTCCAGCTCGAATGAAAATAAATGTGATGCTTTGTTTTCATTTTCGCTCTCGGCGCGACGAGGAGGAAGCAAAGCCTGCCATTAGTCAGTTGCCGAGGTGCTCTTGCCCCGCAGGCGGATCGAGAGGCGTCGCACGCAACGGAGCGAGGTGCTCGGCCTCCGGGCAGCTTATGCTCGACACGTCTTCAGGCGCAATGGTGGGTGTCAAATGAGCACGGCAGCTATTTCTACTCTTTAATATTCGTTCGTGGGAATTTCATTTAGGATACCGTTTCCTTACTCGTTAGAGGAAGTTCGGATAATATGGAATATTTTTTGTTTCTTAGCCTTTTTCTTTGTAATGAGACTGTTTAGAGCATGGAATATTCAATGAAACCCAACTTCAACTATTTTTAATTAAATATTTGCTTTGAAAATTTAAAAAGAACATTTTGAATAGCAATAATTTTAGTTTGTTTTTAACGTTGCATTTGTAGGGCAGTATGGAATGCTCGGGAAATAGGGAACAGGGGTTTCAAAATGACAAAAATGAACTAAGGTTAATAAACTATATAATGGTAATCTGACATTATAAGATAAAAATTTCGTAGGTGCTTAATACTTTACTTGCAAAAATCCCACTTGTAATTTTCCTGCTCTGCTTCAGAACAGTCAAGGGGAGACCTCGGGAAACAGGACAATCATTTCACCTAAACCTCTCTCTGTCTATCTTGAATGAATTAAGCTTAACAAGCTTTTGGACTTCCCATGTCATAATATGAACATTTGCGTTCCAGAATGAGGCATTTCATGATGGGATTAAATGTAACAATCAAAAGTCAAACTCGCAGACACTGTGATATCTTGTTAGCGATGCGTATTTAATGAGTTTCGAGAGTAATAATAGCACCCCAAATTGAAGAAAAATCGTGACATTTCTTCTATTCTAAACTGAATTAGAATTAAATTATGCTGAATGTCATTCTGATGTCCATTGGGACGGATATTGCAAGTCATTCATTTGAAAGCGTTGGGCCGGTTTCTTTTTTAGCTCAATGGGCGTATCGACATTTAAAATACATTTCGTTCCAAATAAATGGAAAATAATATTCAGCGTCAGTCATTCCTATAATGCGCTTCGACTTCCAACGTCCCCGTATAAAAGATGAACAACTTGAAGGATTTATAAAGATGTCCAGTTAAGGAAACAGATTATCCGTTGTATTTGTGATAATATATACTATTCAGTGAATGATGTTTGATGTCGGAATTTCATAGTTACACATTGTTATAACATTAACAAATAAAATATGTAAAATTGAGCCACGAAATATTTAAAATTTCTGTATTGTGAAAAGATGATGAAGAGACGTATGGAAAAAAGCGGTGAGGGTATATTCAATTACTCGAACATGTCCAATATTTAAACAAGATTATGTTCTAAATGAAACTGATTATGGAAGACGTGAAGTAAAAGATGTGTACTAGTGTTGCGGCAATTGCTTGTAACTTCATACATCATTGCTCGCATACGAATATGTTCACAAATATATTTTTAATCCCAAATTATTGTGTGAGCTTTCATTTTACTGAATTTTGACAGGTATTTGTGAGCCATTTTCCGAAGGGATTTGTAGGTTGTATTATTTAACATTTTCGAAGGCTCACGTTTCAACTGAAACGATCTCATCGTTTGATCTCTTGTTAGCGATGCTATAAGCACCCCCAAACAAAAGAAAAATCGTGGTGTTGCTTCTCTTCTAAACAGAATTAGCATTAAGTTATGCTGAATGTCCTATTGATGTCCATTGGGACGTAGACGTTTCATAACAAACCGAAGCAATACGTTTGTAAATAGAAAGCACTTGACTCAACAAAAGTTGATTCCAGTTAAGACCATCACTGTGAGCTAAAAAATAGTAAACGAAAGATGCAATAATTAATAAATTTGAACTTACACTTAACATTGGTCGACATCGGCAATTCATTGTGTCGCAATTGAGCAAAACATTGAAAACATGTTGGAATGTGTGTGTTGTGTTTCCTTGGAGAGGTCATGTGACCCAATTAAGTAATGAGTAGGGAACAAAAAACAAAATGTAAATTTTTCATTTTATTTTTAACAAACAACATTTGACTAACACTCCAATTCGGTGGCAAGTTGTGTCATCCTTCCTCCGTTCGAAAGCCTCTTACTCTCTTTCCTCTTGAGTTCTTTTACCGTGGGCCACCCCACCCACCTCTCTTCTCAACCCCTCTGCGCGAGCAGAGGCCCGCGGGGGTGGTGCGGGGCGTGGGGCGGAGCGGGCTGAGGTTGTGCTGCACGGAGGGTGTCAGACGGGGAAATGCTTGACATTCTCCCTTCAGTTCCTCGTTGGTCGGTGAGGTGAGCAAACCTCCGTTCTCAAGACTCAGCAATGCGTGCAAGAGAATTCGTCAGAATTGTGTTAGTGTATACGTTGATACGAGAGTCCACGGGAATTAATAGTCCCAGTATTTACGATGCGTTAACAGCCATCGAAAGAGTTTTGAATTTTGTGAATGCAAGCTCTGAGAATGTGTATGCAGACCTACTTCTCGGAGTTGTTATCACGCAAGGTAAGTGTGATTATTGAAAGATTTCCGTCGCATCTCCATTGCATACCTTTGATAACTTGCGATAAGACACTGAAATGCTCATTTTCTGGATTGTCTTCTCAGTTGAGAATTTGTCATCTTAAGTGAAATTAAATCCGAAATTATTTTTTGTCATAAGCATAATGCTAGTAAGTTACCTTTTGTTGGTGTTTTATTGTGTGAAATATTAATTTTTGCATTAGATGTTGTTACCCTCCGAAAATTTATGATGTAATGGTTATTACTTTTACTGAATATGTTTTATATCTTCGTTAATGAACTGTTTAACGCTCGTGTTCAATACACCGTGAAAGTTACTTTATGGGAATTCAATGGGGCGTTTATAAAAATACGGATCGTGTTAATAAACTATATATTGAATAAGAAACAACTAACTCGAGTGTGTGACTAAAAAAATGTTTAAAAGATATTCAACAATTTATTTGGCAGCCATTACCAGTTATTCTGCGACCTATTTGATATATTATACACGTTTTAGAAGGGAAAAGATAAGTGGTCATCCACTTGTTTTTGTTTGTTATAATTAAGATTCAATTTAATATAATTTAATAAATTTTTGACTGAACCCACTCATGACATTCCATTTACAAGTGCTTGTTTCAGGACAATTAAATGTTGTAAAGCGCAACCTGAATGTAAATACTTATATTACGAGAGAATGGAAGATAAGTCGTCATCCCGTCCTGGAATCTATTGAGAGACTTGAAATAAAATGTCAAAGCATTTTAAATGCAACCCGAGAGAAGATTATCATTAAAAACGATGAAGTCTACAAAAATTGTAAGTCAAGATGTTTTAATAATGTTAATCCAAACTCTTCGTTTATATTAATTTATTGAATTGAACAAATAAAATTGATAGTTTTCATTAGTTCATGGTAATATCAGCAAGAACGTATTTCTGTCATCAACAATATTACAGTTTGATCTTACAAACGCGTTATTTTAATATACATATTTTGGTAACCTGCATTGAAAATGTCAATTAAGATAGTTGAATATAATACGTGAGCACAGTTTGCATGGAAATATCTAGTTTGCCAGCCAGAAGTAGTTCCTTAATAGTTTTCAGTACATTTTGCTCGCCGTAATCCTACAATGGCAGCGTAATCAGACATTATGGCTGTTTTCTGGGTTGCTGCCACTTGACGTGTATGAAACTCTAGGTTAACATCGATATTTTTATTGTTTAAACAAACCAATATTTTTCTTCTTTCAGTATCTGACGTTCTCGTCGTTGACGGGAGTAGTTTCGTTTTGGTACAGAGTCAGCAAATCCCTTAAAATTTCGGAAGAACTTCACTCTTTCAACTCTAAATATCTAAACGCCAGCATTACTTTCTTAAATAAACATATTATTATAATTTTATCAATATAATATTATGTATCTATAATATTGTTTGCAACGCGTTACAAATCACATTCATATAACAATATTTTCACTCTGAGACACTTAATTTATATTTAAATATAAATGCACTTCTATTGGAGGAGTCAAAATGATTCGGAAAACAAAATACCATAGATTCTTTATTGAATTTCATGACGTATTTGGTTTTTCTGCGAAAATTCTCATTTTTTGAAAAAAATACTTTCTTACTTGCGGGGGCGCAATTTGAACTGGCAGTGACCTCACCAATGTTAATTGGCGCGCGAAACGTCCTTCCTTGTCAGTTACAACGGAGTTAATTCAACGGCCAGTTAATACGTATTGGAAGCAAGAGAGTGCGTGACTCACTGGATTTTTTTATTGATTGATTGATTAGTGATTTCGAGGGCGTCAACTGCTAAGGTCATTAGTCCCGTAAGTGTGGTACATCTTTTTGCACAGGAGGTGGCGCTAATATTCCCCCGCTGGATGGTAAGATCCGGCGCCGACGTAGCGGAGTTTTCCCCAACCCGGTATCTCCCACTAGTGGGGCACCGCCCCAGCCGGGACAAGCTCTAAGTTCACATGTGTGTAGGTAAGAGGTGAAGATAAGACAAGGAATGGGAAGGAAAGATCGTTTGCGGTCCGTGACCCGTAATTCTCATTGGAGACACACTATTAAGATAAATAATTTACGTAATTTACTTTTCATTAATTTATAATATATAATGTTAATTATATAATGTTATATATAGAGCTTTGTTTACTCCGTATTTACTTGAAATTCTGCAGCGCGATTTAGTTAGTAATTAACGCGTTCACTGAAAGATGTCAACATTAGTGTTGCCAACGTCGTAAAAGAACATTATGGCGTATGGAGCAAATATTGTCTTTATGTTCTGGAGTCTAATCAACGCCACCTACATAGATGTATTTAGGTGGCGATGGCTTAATTCTCGATATAATCACTATGGCCGCGGCGCAAAGACACACAAAAACGTTTTTGGAAATTTCATTGAATCTTCTGGTCGGACCGGGAGAGATGGCTCAGGGCGTCAACTGATGTCACTGCAGTCCCACATGCTTCGCAAAAGAATATCACATTCTGACCCTCAAGCACGGATCACAGAGTTTGTTGACAGGTTCTCCTGACGACGTGTATTCCTTGGTCTAGACTATTTGTATGCACCCAATTCTAAAGTAGTCGTTCGTTCGATGCATATTTACCTTTACTAAATGTCTTGGGAGGGATTTCTGGTATGTCACTCATGCACTACACTATCACATATGCTAGGAGACCAGTCGGGAGCTTAGACTTGTCGCGGATGGAGCGGTGCTCCGCTGGCGGGAGATATTTGTTCGGAAAAAAAAAACTCTGATCTCGCCATCAACTAAAGAAGACCACCGCCAGCTTCCGCGATAAAAATGCACTACACTTACGGACCTAATGAGTTCAGCAGTTGACACACCCGGAATCACCAATCAATGAACCAAACAATCAATCAACGTGTTGATATCCACGCTCGTTTTCTTGAGCTAGCGCTTCGCTAGTTACGAGAGGAGTGGGGAGTTCGGTTATTTTGACACAAGGAATTGTATGTCTTTTTTAGATGCAAAATATTTTCTTTTGCACGGGAGCGAACATTTCTGAATCAGATGTTGCGTACAGCGCTCGTTGCTGTCATTTACTCTTAATTCACCTAATGTTGGCAAAAGAGTGGGGGGTAGATATTCCGGGGCCCAAGGAATCGCGCGCGTATAATTCAATGTCTTGTAATTGCGTCGGCGTGCGTGATGTGCTCGGCCCGCAGTGGTGCGCGAGGTGCTGCGCCCGGGGCGGTGGGCGTGGGCGGCGGCGCCGCGGGCGCTGCGCGGGCGTCGGCGGCCGGGGGACGCGCGCACGCGCGCGGGCGCGGCGCTGCTGCGCGTGCTGCGGCAGGGCCGGCCCGACGAGCGCGCGTCGGACGCGTGCCTGGGCGAGGTGCTGGGCGCCGCGGGCGGGCCGCCGTGCGCCGCGTCGCCGCGCTGCCTCCGCGTCGAGGCCGAGGACGCGGCCCCGCGCGCGCGCGGCTACCCGCTCACCCACCGCCTGCTGTACGCGCAGATGGCGCGGCAGGTGGGGCCGGGATTCCATCCCACAACGCAATAGTAGTAGCAATAGTAGTGGTAGTAGTGTAGTAGCAGTAGTGGTAGTGGTAGTAGTAATATTGGTGGTGGTGATAGTGGTAGTATTGGTGGAGGTGGTGGTAGTAGTAGTGGTAGTGGTGGTAGTGGTAGTAGTAGTATTGGTGGAGGTGGTAGTAGTAGTAGTAGTAGTGGTAGTGGTAGTGGTAGTGGTAGTAGTAGAGGTAGTGGTAGTACTAGTAGTGGTGGTAGTGGTAGTGAAAGTAGTGGTGGTAGTGGTAGTAGTATTGGTGGTAGTGGTACTGGAAGTAATGGTAATAGTGGTAGTGGAAGTAGTAGTGGTAGTTGTTGTAGTAGTATTGGTGGTAGTGTTAGTAGTGTTGGTGGTGGTGGTAGTGGTAGTGGTAGTGGTAGCAGTAATACATTGATCGCGCGCGACCCTTCGTGATTCCCCGAAGAGGGTATTCAAAGCAGTTTGATGCCAGCCTCTTTTCCGACTCAGGCTACCTCCACTTCCTTCCTGTCCTACCAAGTCCTACTACCTCCTGTCCAAGCCTACCTTCGACGCGGGTTTAGGACCTTTCGAGCAGGCGCGCCTAGCGGGCGCGCCTAGCCCCTTGTTACCCCTGGGGTGTGACTCACTTTCTCCGCCAAATGTCGGTCTCAGCTAATTATATCCGAACTATCTGTTTGGGAGAAAGTAAGATCTCATTAGGGCGGAGTATTGTCGAAGGGATTTAATTTTGCCGGGCATCCCTCAGGGTTCTTTTAACATTCCACAGGAGTTACATGGCTACTTTGGGGTTTCCGGCGTTCGATTCCCAAATGTTCTTCGATTTGTAATTAGTTTCACCGAAAATGATCACTGACATGTGTTAATCCGGAGAGAAATTGTGGTGTAAATAGAATTACATTATCATTACTAAAGGCGAGTAAGTACGTGCCGTTTTAGCGCCTATAGTTTAAGTTTTTGGAGAAGTAATACGTCGAAAGTACTTTTTGTCGTTTATTCAATAAGTTGTAATTTTTTGAGTAATCAGTGGTATTAAATGTCACATACCTCACCGGGCATTCTGTCGATGCATTGATAAAAAACGGGGAGAGATGGGAAGAGTTGTGGGGGAAGCTTTCGGCACCAGTTGCTTTGTCTGACAGACTACGCCATTTGTAATCTAGGGTAACACTCTTCTACAAAGGTCAATTTTCATGTAAGCCGGTATATGTTTCTAAAGGTTTTGGGGGTGAAACATTCAAATCTGGAATTAAAAATTTGCTACCAGGCACAGTTGTAAGTTATTATAATTACATTTTGAAGTATTATTTTGGAAATGCAATATGACTACACAAAATATAAGGTATGCAAAGTTTATACGGCTACGTTAAGCGCTTCAAATTTTCTTGGTTATATATTTCAACATTTGGCCAAATTAACGCCATCATGATGAAATTTAACACTTTTGATTCAAGTTGAAATAGCTATATCACAAAAAAAATGAGATTCAGGAATATGTTGTTGTTTAACAAAAACATTGTAATGTGAAGGCAATGTGCCCACATGCAAGTTTTATGGCTATTGCCAGGGTAAGTGATTTCTTGGAGCATAACCAAGGAATTAGGGCTAGCTATACTAATATATAATATGAATTACTCTTACAGTTTAATTGTACAAAAATACGTCCTGACATAATTTCAGTAACGGAAGAATTGCTGGGTTACTCATAACAAATTCTGTATTTTCTACAATGAGACTTTATTATACAAATTTGGAAACATCAGTATTGCGTAAAACTTAGAAAAATAAAAAAATGTTTAATTAGTTTCACATTAAGGACAAATGAAAGTTTCTTTGTCTTTAATAGATAGTCGTACACCCTTGGACATATTGGCAGCAAAAACATGTTATGAAATCTCTCCCATGATGATAAAATATTGAGCAAATTTAACGGCATTAATCTGAATAGACCAAAATTAGACATTTATTAATATTAAACAAAATTAAACTATTAGACAAAAACCTCTATCTTCAATTTCGTGTTTTTGAAATGAAAATTTTTTGCAATTTTCGAAAAAAAAACGGTTTGTCGAAAGTACAACTAGTACCATACCTTTTACAGATCCTTAATGCATATGAGAAGAAAATTTAAAGAAAAAAATTGGGACAGTTTTTTGAGAAATAATTGTTTAAAAAAATGTAATTTGCTTGCATTTTTCCCATAATTTCACGAAGGCAACATAAATTTTGGAAAAATTGAATGACTTTATTTCAAGAACTGTCTTGAAGGAACATATTTCATTAAGGAGAAAATCTCTATCTTCAGTATTGTAATTGTAGGAAGATGCCCCCCAAAATTTACACTTTTACAATTTTCGAAAAATCAGGGACTTTAATGAACGTGAGACCTGTTCGTAAGCGCCCTGTGCGCTATCCGAGAACAAAGTTTAATCAAAGAAATTGGCGCCATTTTTGTGAAAATATTGAAAATGTTTTTGAGAATCATGTAAAGTACTCTCAAAAATCACTATATCCGTTTGAAAGTCACAACGCGTCAATTGTCGGGGAATATCAATTTTGGAGAAAATCGGCAGAACGGTTTGTCGGCTGAACGCTGGCGTTGATCACACAATGACAGCCAGCTATTCGTTTTGCCGTCAAACGATTTTTCGTTACCAAGGACCCACAAAAGATAGATTATGGGCACATCACGTGCTAGGGGACGTTGTATACTATTTAGATCAACAGGATTTATCCACCTTTTCGTTACCAGGACCTAGTAATAAGAGTTTATCTGCCTAAAGTTCGCCGTTTTACCATACATAACATTCTCTTCTTACGAAGTACCTTTGTAAGGTCGAAAAAGTAAAACTATTTTTGCACCATTATTTAGGTTTTGCTGTTAAAAACATTTCATGGAAACACATCGCTCAGTGTTACCATTTAGTTCATCAAACTGATGTTTCCGCTATGGAACTTCAAAAACATACTCGTATTTTCTTCTTTTACCACATTCCGATCAAAACAAGTGTCGATTGCTATAAATAAGTAACCCAATATGTTTTAAAATTCACAGAGTGGCTGTACCTTCTTGGGAACATCTGATGAAGTGGAAGACATTGTGGACGACCTCTGTTCAGACATCCTTATAGACACTGAGCTAATAGAACGTCTCGACTTCCCTATTTACGCTCGAGACGTATTTTGCGAACAAGGTAACTCAAAAGGAACCAAATAGCTATGGAAATTTGTTAATATTCATTAACGCTGATAAATCAAATCTATGAAACTAGTCTTTAAAAACAATCTTGTAAAATGGCTAAACAAATAAATAGTGTTTTCTCACCGAACATGAATGGGATTAAAGGGAAGGGTATTCCTTGAAGTTTTTGTAATAGTTGTAACTATTTTATAGATGATGATAAATTTTAAAATTGCCTTCGTTATTCTAAACAAAATGGATACACGATTTGAATTCACATATTGTGTGTGTACATAAATAATTTAAAAAAATAAATCTCGGATGTTGCTAAATAAATTGCACAGTTTCCAAAATTGTGTAGGACAGTCATTATCCATGAAACTTTCGATGTGAAAGGTGGCGGTTTTCAGGGCAAGTAAATGTCTTCACTGAAAGTTTTTTTTCATACAGTTGCTCTGTGTGGAATAGAAGGTTTCGTTGAATTTATGAGGCCAGCTTGGATTAAACGAATATTAAGTTGGCAGAGACCTGTCGGATGTTATGGGAATGAGGTGGAGTTCCGAGAATCAGTGGAGAAAGTGAAGTATGAAAGGTAAATCAAATTTAATTTCTTCAATAACCATGTAGTATTTTATCAATGACATGCAAACACATGCATTCGTTTCTTAATTATTACAAAGTATATTCACTTATTTTCTAAATGTCACATTATTGTTGTTATAATAATAATAATAATAATTATTATTATTATTATTATTGTGACTGTTTTCTTTCTTAATGAAATCTATTATTATTATATCTTGTATTGTAATAATATTAGACTTTGAAATAATTTCAGGTAGCGATTTGTTAAAAATATAAGTAGTCTTCGATTAACTTACAGGCACATTCTGACTATTTCCCAAACCTTAGTGAACTAGATATTCTACATTCCGACTTCATTTTTTCCCTTTCAACTTACTGTACGAAAATAGATAAATGCACATCTTACGACATAAACACGACGCTAAGAACTGTCATCTGCACTCAGGCTCACTGCTATTCATGCACTGTCTTAAGTATTTTCCCACTTTTCCGTTGTGTAGTTAAATAACCAGAGCTGTAATTTATATGCATTTGCATATTTTTTCTGTTAACTAAAACCCGTTCCAACAAATTGTACATGTTTTGAGGCAATTAAAATAATTTAATCTATTTTTATTTCGCATGTTTCCACATATATCACCATTATTGCATATTATTGCGTAGTTAAGCCATATTTACATATTTGTGTTGAATATTCATCCCTCTTCCGTGAAAACAAGCACAACAGTTAATTCAGCGTGTGAGCGGCTCTGACAGTTCTCTCGTCACGTGCTATGTTACATCATGTGACCTGCTCTGAAGCAATGGGCTTTTATTATAATTGAGAGGAAGTAATATTTTTGTTGCAATACCTATATTTTTTTGTGAAATGTACATTAACTGCATCTCCCAATATTTCCCTAAGAAATTAGTGCTCTTGAAAATTTAGCTCTTGTACTAATGTTTGACGCTTATAGCAATTTATATGATTTCTGTATCTTTTTTTCTGGAAACATATATTCTACATTACACTTTTTATTTATTCTTACACTTACACATAACATTACACTATTTCGCATATTTTCCTTTTTAATTGCATATATTACGAAATATATTTACATATATACATATGTGTATATTTCGCTGTTTTTATAGCGTATAAATCACAGCCCTAGTAATAACATACAAAAATTCAAACTTTTCTTTAGTAATTTGGGTGGTATTGTTGTTTTTTCTCGCGATTATCAAAACGAGCCAAATTTCGTGATATTTTTCAACAGAGGTGGCTGATGTCACTATCTCCAAGTAAATAGAACAATATTTGAACACTGCACAGAAATTATCTTCAGAATTTATTCACAACTATATTGAATAATAAAGAACTGAAGAACTGAAGAAGTTATATTGTCTACATTAATGATTATATGACAATTTTGTTTGCTTTGCTTTTTGTTGAAAACATTTGATAAAATCTTTACATTCTCAGGAATATCATTATCCTCCAAGAAAAGGCTCACGATATTGGTTACTGTACAAAAAAAGATAATCGAAACACGAAGAAATATAACTGATTTGAGAAGCGGCTATTACATTCAATTGTATTGTTCTCTAACTTTTCTTATCATTTCAGCATGTTTAATTGAACCAACGTAAAATCCAAGTGACAGTATTATGAAATTTTCACAATGAAAATCATTTGAATTCGATATCAATATTATGGACATGTTTAGCAGTTCTTGGAATTAAAATCAAATGATATTAGCACGAACAATAGGCTACGTACTAAATACATTTGTCTCAAGTGTTCTCTAGGTAGCTCGAAGCTACCTGAAGCAATTATGATGAAGTGGGATTACAGAGTGAACATACAGTATTTTATAGTTCTGAAGAGTTCAAGAGAAAAGCCATACGAACTGTAGAAATCTTGATTTCTTTGCCGATGGTTACTTGCTTTCAACAACCTACGCGCCTTCTTTCACTGTTATGTACACTTTTGATACCATCATCAGTAGGAAGATCGTTTTTAGCTCTAAGAAGGATACAGATGAGTGCTTACAATTTTACTTCTTAATATTCTGTACGGGGCTGGAATGTTGTAAAATCCAGACTCTCCTTGGGAAATAGGGACGTCTGCTAACCTTCATCGGTCTTTGTTGCAGGCGCCGTCGCAAGCGTGACGACGGAGTAATGGCTCACGGCTGTTTGATGCACTTCACGGGCGTGGCATTGGCGGCGCTAGCGGCGAGCGTGCGCTATCTGGCAGAGAATGGCGTCGTTAATGCAGTCTTCTTGACGTAGTTAGTAGCTGCGGCCGTGGGAGCTCTTCTGAAGAATCGGGGTTTGGGAAATGTCATACGTTTTAAACACTACATGTTACCTTCACTCTTTTTTTGTTTCCTATCACCTCACATTATATGAATATGTTTAATTAATCACATCGCCATGAAACATTTTCAGGATGTGCCGTAAAAGAAGGTGGTGAAGCTAGGCGAAATGTAAATAATATTTCAGCACAAATACATAAACCAAGCACCTAGCGCCTGAAATTAAAAAAAAAAAAAGAATATTTCAATATCTGAAATGTTAATTAAATGTAACAGTTCATGTTGTATACCGCAACAGACAAATATTGTGTTAAGAGATTATAAATATATTCTTTCATTTTCGTTCCTTCGAAAAATATTTTCGTTATGTGGAAAGTAAAGAACATTCGAAATGTTTACGATAAGCGCTATGGATCAAATTGCTCACGGTGATGTGTAATACATTCGGTTATCAACAATCATTTTCTGCTCTCATTTTTTTATTTCCTCGACATCCTAATTCCACTTGTGTCTTCACAGAAGTTGGATTAGAACATGAGCGGTAACTAGAAGAAAAGTCTCTCCAAGGAAGGCGCTATTAAATATTTTTTAGTCACGTGTTGCGTTTTAGCAACTTTTTGTGATATTCTTGGTATGTGAAAACTGGCGATACAAGATGACACCACAAGAAAGTTTGTAGTGGCACCTTGGTGTTTAGTGCTAGCAACAGAAATTATGTTTGTAACGAGTTGCAGAACTTGCCACAAAAAAAAAAACAACAACCAACAACATAAATTGCGTACTCACTACAATTATAATAGATGTAGGAAGTATTGTCCCCATCACTTGTTTCCCAGTGATCATGTTGCTACCAACTTAATGCAATTTTTGATAGATTGCCCTAATTTGGCTCAATGCGCTGGTACTTTCCTGGCGTACTGTGCTACCCTACGTTATTGCAGTATTCGTGAAGATTTTTTAAAATGATTTATCTTAAGTCGCTTTAGGAACAGCTTAGTTAATTAACGATCTCTATTAACTGACATCAGAGATACATCGTGTTTTTGTTACAATATTGAATTAATTGCAATGTTATACGAGTGTTATTTTAAATGTTCTTGAGCAGTGTGATTGCTACGTTTTGTAAAATAATTCTGTATGGCTTGTTCAGTAGGATTTTGGCTGCTGCAAGCCATTAGTTTTGCATTCTTTCAGGGATCTACTGCCCCTAATATTCATAGGGAACACAAAGATCCGCTGTTCATAACGAGTAAAAAGACTCATCAACGAGCTTGAATGATAAATAAGGTTCATTCTTCCAACCCAATCTTTGACCTTAGTGGTGACCACCTTCAGAGATTTGTTTCCAATGAAGGGAAAGCCCAACCAACCTCTTCAACTCACAAAGAAGTTAAACATGTTTTTTACCTGAAACATTTAAAATATTATTTCTTACATAACATTTTATTTTCTAATTTATTTCCAAATGAACAGTTTATTTTTTTGTAAGGTTTTAGAAATAATACACACAGATATATAAAATTAAATATTGCAATTTTTTTCAGTACAATCACTTGTTAACATTCTTCTTTTACATTTTTTTGTACATTGCAATAAAATATTACAAGACAGAAGAAATAACTTAATGTAACGTGAATCAGTCCAAGAATTATTGTGACAAAACTGAATTGCTACGATTTAATAGTTTTCTCTGAAAAAGTGTTTTCACAATTTCTTCATCGTTTTTCGCCCTTCTTGTTTTAGATTTATTGTATCACTACAACATTCACACGTGACCTTTCATAATCTCAACCATGTTTCATACTCACAAACATGTGTCATACAAACTTTTAAAAACCACAAAAATATTAATACATATATTTACAAACATTTATTAAAGGTACAACAGTATAAAATATTATAAAATGATGTACGAGAGGGCTTATCGACGCAAAGGCTTGCCATACTTCCCACGACCAGCCTCTTCCATAAGCAACTGGAAGTAGCTGTATACAACCACCCACAGGTAGACGTAGACGGCTGAAACGAAATATTGTTTAAGAGTAATCACAAACTAATAGTCGCAAACGCAAACCATCAGGCATTGCATATAAACAACAACCAATAATAAATACTCAAAAAGATATTGCATTGAATTGCTGTCTCATCAAATTTGACATCAACATACCAATCACTACCATGATTTTGTCTACTGTTAGTCCCTGAGTGTCATTATCCATTGCAATATTATGCTCAGACAAGAAATGAATCTAGTAAAAAAATTAAATTGCAGGAGTATAAAATGCTCATTTGTACAAATATTGTAATATTTTAAAATGTTTCATCAAGTCAACCTAACTTGCGCTGTTAGGCATTCAATTCTTGAGGTAAGATAAACGACTTCAATGGCCATGGAACTTACAGTCGTAAGAAAATAAGCTATTTCAAAGAGAGTTTGGAGAGTTCAAGCAACCAATTGGTTGCCGAAGCATGATATTCTCTTCGCCAAATCAATTCAAAGATAATCCTGAATGAATCAAAGAATTCGTTGGATTACATTTGTTAGAAGAAGATTAGAAACAGGTAATTTAGGGGATAATTTAAGTCGGAACATGCAATCATGGTTATCACCTTAAGGTTAATTTACAGCCAGTTATTTAAAAAATGAAACACTTGTTTTGTTGAGAAACGCGAAACGCCACAGTATTTTTATGAATGGATTAAGTTTTTTTCTTAATCCTTTAAAATCTGCTTCAATCTACGTACACATTGTCTTGTTCTTATGCTACACCCCCATTCTTAAGCATCTTCAGGGTCTTAAAAGTCTTCTCAATCGCTGGTTACAAGGCATCATTCAATAGAAATTGTTTTTAATTCGAATTTGAAATTGCTTTTGTTGGCTTATTTTACACAACATAATCGTAAACAATAAAAGTAAGTAATTAACGCAACCAGTTCGTGGAAAATATCTGAGGTATGTGTTTGTAAATGTTTTTATTTCAATTCTACTACACTCCATGTTAATGTAGTTTAGGTTTAAGAAAAGTGTTCATTCAATATTCTGATCAGGGAGTTGAACCTATTTTGTTCTTCAATCAAAGGATGTGCCATATTTACCACCCGAATATTAAAGTAAGCGAAACGTTTGTGGTACGTACCTACGGCAGGTAGCCCAAGAGCAAGCCAGAGTGAACCTCTTAGGACGTGATTTGGCCTTTCGCTGTCCATGAAGCAAACAACAGCTGTGTAGATAATGGAAATGACAAGACCGACCGCTAGCAGTATCGCCAGCGCCACCCATGGCAGCATCATGAACTTGTTACGCTAAAAAAGAAAAATCGAATAATTTTAATGCTCACAATATATTATACTACGACTAACATTACGTTAGCATGTATTTTCAAGTTTAAAAAAAAATATTTGTGCTTTGCGAGTTCGTAATAAAAATAACTTTTAAACATATTACAATTACTCGTTCATTTTAGGGCACAGAAGTTACATGAAAAACTAAAGATTAAAATACTTTCAATTTTCTTTCATAACAAAATCAGATTTAATTATCGTCAATCTGATGATTCATGATGTAACAATAATTGTTTGAATGAATTAATGCAAATATACAAAAGAGAGAACAGAATTTCACAATGTTTTACTAAAATACTTGAAAGTGGTTGGAACTCACAGGGACACATATTTTTTCTAGAATTCTTCCCGAATATCCTAGAGGGAACCAACTAAGAATTGTGTCAATCGATTTGTCTTGTCAAAAGGAATCTGATCACCTCTAGGGGCCGTAAGTCACCCCAAACCAGTTTTAATTTCTTAAAAAGCAAAAAGACACATTATATAGAAAAATATGCTGAGAAATTTTTAGATGAAACTGCAAAAAATGTTTTTCACCAGGAGAGATAGACGCGTCGAATGAAACCTCGTGGCCTCCGTTACGTTGACGCGCGTCGTTGAATAACACTGTATCTTATGCGAAACGGCACACGAGCGCTGCGGCTGTTCCGCATAAAATATAGGATTAATCTACGACGGGCGTTACTTATCGCGTTCGCGTGAAACAGGCCTCATTTGTCTCCATTGAAGGACCGGGAGGGGTCTAACTGTAAGTCACGGACAGACGGACGATCTAACAGACGCAGGTTAGTCGATTACGTACGAATTACGTAATTACGTACGGATTCGAATTGGATTTTTTTTCATTCAAATTAATTTGTAAATTAAGTGTATTTATGACATCATTAATGAAGAATGAAATCAGTGTCTGATATTGAACTATGTTGCTGATCATACAATTATTTCCTAGGAAAGACCCTTTTCCTAGGAAAGTAATAGACATTTTATTCTGTTAAAAATACATAGATCGTAACTGAATTCACTGACTAAGATCATCCAATTTTTAGTGCAGAATTTTATAATATAAGGAAAATATATTATTATAACAGTCGTTATGCAGTAAGCGAGTAACCTGCATCTGTTCGCCACTTTGTGTGACTATTTCTGGTCCAGCAATCGAGACAAATTTGTCACGTTACGCGTCTCGGTTTACTGGTGCACAACTGACATTTTTTCGGTTCCTTGGAGAGCATTCTAAAAAATTGTCAAAAAATAAAAACAAAAAACCGTTTTTATGTGATATTTAGCAAATAAAATGTGTTTGGGGGAGTTTTGAAGCACCTACAGAGGTGATCAATAACTTATTTAACTCTTCCCATCCACACAAATAGACTGGCACTAATTTTATTGGAATCCACCTAGATTCTAGAACACCCTCTCGAAGAAATGGTTTTGGAGATTTTCAAAAAACCTACAGCAGTCAAACGCTGTGAATTACTGTCCTACTGTCTTTCCGGCATAACGTGATTCTTTGAGTCATGATATAAGTATAATAAGATAAATAAACCCAGATTTTAAAAAATCTTATATCAATACTTTTTCATGTGACTTTGGTCGAAGATAGGCGTGTCAGGCAACTGTATTATGTATAATATCAATGGTACACAAAAAAATAGTTGTCAGACCCAACAACTTGACACGTTTCTCTATATCTGTGGAAGCGCTGAATCCGTATTCGAAGCCAGAATTGCGGTACCACCTTCCAGCATTTTTTAAATAGCGAAAAAACACCGTGAAATTATAAATGTAACATTTATGACTTCAGAGTGGTGTTCAGCGCGGCGATACACATAGAGAAACTTGTGTCAAGTCTTTAGGTCTGAGAGGAACTTGTGATAAGTCAACAGCCCCCGAATACAAACTATTACAATGTCGGTTTTTTTCGCAATAAACAAACTGGAGAGTGGTGACGCAATTCTGGCTTCAGATTCGGATTTAGCGCATCAAAATACATAAAGAATCATGACCAAGTCTTGGGTTTTTTTATGCCTGTGTATTTGATTTTCATTATGAACTTACATAGCACAAATAATTCCAATATGAAAGTACTATCAATATGAAATAGGTTCCACGCTAAGCTAGTGCAGTCCTTTTCTGGCGTAATAAATTGTTTCATGCGAATGTGTATCACTCGAGGCAATCTCTTTTTTATTAATTCGTGAATAATGTAAAAGAAGGTTATTGCGGATCACTTTTCTTTATACTTTATTTATTTAAAATTTAAAAATGGGAATTTATTTAAGATTTAATGGTAGTAATAGTAATTGAACAAGAACTTACCTTAATCGCTCCAACGATCAGAAGAAGTGATATTAATACCGTCATAACCAAGTTAATTGCGAATATGATTTTGACTGAAAAAATAAAAGCATGTGTGAAAAAGGTCAATAAGTTCTGTCAATAAGTTTTAGTCATTATTTTATCATTAAATGTAGCATATTCATCCCGGCATCACCTACCAACTGTTTCAGGTAACGTGTCAATGATGATGGTTTGGAATTTCATGTCTGTGACTAAGACAAGAATCAGTGTCACGATTCCAATGACCTGTAACACACAAGAAGATAACAGTTAATGAGGACTAATCATGGGCAACAAGAATTAAAAGTTTCCAAAAATCCAAGTTTCCTTATTAGGCCTATCTTCTTTACATCTGTTCCTAATATATATAAATATCACTTTTGTTCTTTACAAAAGTCACTGTAATTTTTTCAAACTATGTCTGTGGCTAAGATGTTATTTCCTTTCCCCCATATAATAAAAAATTCTAAATATGTATTTTCGAGTGACGTATTATCGACTATGAGCATTCGTCCGTCGTTAATGAGTCTTCGATCATTTATTTATTAATCTTTCAATACTATGAAGGCAGGAAAAAATAGATGATGATGATGATGATGATAGGAAACGAATTTTCATGTAAATTGGTCTACATATTTTTACAGGTAAACGATATGTGCATTCAATATTATTTTTAAGAGTTTCATGTAATTCCCAATTCACCACTTCATTGTTGCTTGGCAATGCTGTGTGAAACGGGGAGAGGCCGAGGACGACAGGGCAAGCGGGTGGCGCGAGATGGAGAGAGAGAGGGAAGGAGAAAAGAGAGAAAAGAGAGAAAGAGGAAAGAGAGGGAAAAGAAGGAAAGAGGGAAGAGAGAGGGAGGGAAGAGAAAGAGAGAGGGGGAAAGAGAGAAAGAGGGGAAAAGAGAGAAAGAGGGGGAAAAGAGGGGAAAAGATAGAAAGACGGAGGTAGGGGGAGGAGAGAGTGCAGGACACAGTCTTCTGGGTTCCGGTTGTAAGAGATATGTCTTTACGTACCACTCCTAGAACTCCAGTGATAATGGTGCCTGTCTTGAGCGACCCGCAGCCGCAGCACGAATCTAGAATAGGCATCTTGATGTTGTTTCGAGTTCACCTGCAACAAACATAGAACCATTAGTTGTTACTCAGAGTACATTTAGAAATTCGAATTTGTTCATTTGCTGAATATTGTTGAACCAGGTTTAAGTGAAGTTTATGAAGCTCTTTTGTGAAGAATTATATTTTTCTGTTTCTTCAGGAGTAAGGGGAAAAGCGAGTACATGATTCGCATCGGAAAGGACCGAATAGGAATTCCATCACACCGACACGAGACTTCACTTCGGCAACGATTAGTCTTTTTGTAAGCGACCGAACGTCGATTCACTGCAAATAAGGCTCGAGTCGTATTCAATAGTTGTCCTTTTCAGGAAGCGTACATGGACACTGAATGAACGCTAAATTGTTCTTTTGAAGGTTCTCCAACTTGCCTTATTCAGGGCAATACATACAGTTCTAGAATTAGAGATGTACGGAGACAGAAGAGAGCGATTCCTCAAAAGAATTCTAGGTGGAGTGGGGATCTTTCCCCCAAATTATTAATATCGTAATGTCAGTTTCAATGAACAATACTTTATACACATTAGCATTGAGAAATTATTTTCGGAGTTGTTCCTCTAATCTCAGCGTTTGCCCCTTCTCTTTTTTTCTTCTTACCACTTCTTTTCTCAGAGGGCATGTCGAAATTCAACAACGGCAAAAGAACCATGCCATGCAAACATATCTCTCATCTTCAAGTACGCGACCAAGTGGCTGTCACAGAAAGACAAGATAGAGCAGGAGAGCACGGAAAATATAACAGAAGAGGGTGGAGAGGTGGAGGAGGTCCCGTACGCCTGGCTTGCCTCCAGAGCCGGCATCACCAAAAGCAACGCAAGCGATCGCGTCATTCGCTATATTTGGAGGCGGCAACAGGCCGCGCGCCCAGCCCGCTCACTCGTGACGTCACAACAGTTCGCGCAGCCGCAGCCGCCTGCACCTTCGCGGTCGCGGCTGCCGCCGACAGCAAACCTGACGCGCTGCGCGGCGCCGTTAAAATTCCACGCTCCTGGGTAGGGATGCGATATCGATAACAACACCGATGTCGCAAAACATCGATGATCAAAATTAAAACATCGATGTTAAAAATACATCGACAAAAAAACATCCATATTGTTATGTATCGGTGTTTTAAAGGTAGTTTAGTACACTACAACATTAAATTTGTGATCATGATCAACAAAATTTAATTTGACAGTGTCTTGACGCGCCGTACCTCTGCGTCACGCTCTTTTAAACTCCTAAGTAGAGATGCCACATCGACCAAAAATCATCGATGTTTTTAATCCTAGATGTTTTAAAGCTGGTTTAGTACAATACAATATTAAATTTGTGATAAAAAAAAATTAATTTGACTGTACCCTGACGCGACGCGCCTCGCCGCGACCCATTTAAAACCATGTTCCTGAGTCCATTAGAATGAGAGCTTGCTTAAAAATTTTCTTGAAGTAACAAGGTTAAATTTTATTAATGCATTATTGTCTGTATATATTAATATTTTGATCGCATTTCGCATTGCATTTAATCGCATTTCGCCCTGAGGAAGGTTGCAGAATGGCGGCTGAAACTTTGGCACCTGTGCCTCAGACACGGCGTCCCCAGACAGCGAAGCCACTGGACACACCTTTGTCCATCATAAATACTGAATGTAATAAGAAAAGGAAAATATGAAAGAAAGAAAGAGAGTAAGAGAGAGAGAAAAAGAGAAAGAACTTTGGCTTACTTTGACATAACGTTTTGGTTAAGTTTGTAAAACGACTTTTTTTTAACTACCCCGACATTAGTTGGTAATTTTGAAACTTTTGGCATAGAATCTTCGATTTTGTATTTTGATAGCCAGGGTCATTTACGTCTTGGAACATCTGTACATTCAGGAACTGACATTGTAGAGTATACATTGGAGGAATGGCGAGTGTGATTCATTGGAGGAATGGCGATGGGCGCATACTACGCGACTTCGTCACCGTTTCTACGTGACTGAGAACTGAGAATAAGATTGCGGACTATTGCATTTAGAAGTATTTGTAAAGTTTCCTTACTCTCCGTTTAGCTAGCTCCGTTTATGGAGAAAGGAAGTGGTATTTCGCTTGCTAAGATAATTTAAAGTTCTGGACAAATATAGCTTTTTGGAAATGTAAACCATTGACAAGAATCTTTTCTAATTAAGTGAATGTTTACCATTTATTTGTTGCTTGTGAAAAATGTAATACTTACAGATTACAAGATTTGTACATTTTGATATTATATTGCAATAACAAAGAATCAAGAATCGGGTGATAATTGTTCTCAAACAGGAATTTTCACGGGTTTGCCACATGTTGGAATATATTTTTGAAGTGATATAAAACAGTATTTATTATGCTAATAAACGTTGGTAGTTTACGTAATATTAACACAAAAGCAAAATACAAACATTTAGTTTAAATTGATGATATAAATATTACTTAGTTATGACATTGCTTTTGTCACTAGGTTAGCCAAAAGAGGAACGGAACCTGAAGTGAAATGACTGGGTGACTCACTTCAGCCAATTAGAAAAAAAAAAACAAATTCAAAATATCAACTTCGAGAAGGTAAAGATCTGCAACACGGTTGCTTGCAACAAGGACGCATTCTAGTGACCGAAGTGAGGAGGAGCATTCTAGTGGCCGGATGCTCAGGTCGGTAGTTTTCCGTGTTTTTTCCGAACATCAGGCGAATGCCGGAACAGAATCCTAACAAACGGGCGATGGGCAGATATACTGCAATCTCGATCTTCTGCGCATGAATAGATGCACAAAAGTAGGGAGTTTGTGCACGCCGTAGCGGAAAGCTCTATCCATCTTCTGCGCATGCGCAGATGCATTATAATGATGCGAAACTTGATGTGAAACTGCCCATACGCAGTAGATCTTTAACGTTGAGGTTACACAAACCTCTCTGCTGATGTGAAACTTGAACTGCGCATGCGCAGAAGATCGATAGTGCTGTCGATTGCTTTTAATGTTCGAGGGTGCAAGAACTCCCTAAGGATGGCAACTGCGCCAACGCAAACGTCGAGAACCGCCAGAGCGCGCGTGGGTGCGAACTTCGTGTTGGCGAAGGCGCCCTAGGCCTCGGCTGCCGGTTAAATTTAGCACGACATTACAAAGAAGCGCGTTGGACCGAGCCGAACGAATCTGCACAGGAATCTCGATTCTGCACAAGGTTTTCCTCATAACAATTCTCCTCAAAATCCTTTTTTATTTACGTTATGCGATCAGAAACTACATTTCTATCGGATTTACAATAGGTCTCAAACAAAACTATTCAAAACCTATAGTAAATTAGTAACATTTGAGCAAGCGAGGGGAATTTTCCCAAGACTAGGTTGTGGAAAGAGGAATTCTATTCTTGCATTTACGTCTTTCTCAGAGGTCGGTTTTCGAGATTATACTCCCTAACCCATGTGAAATTTGGAGGAAGACATAGATCTTGAGTACTGTTAGAAATTATTTCTTTCAAATTGTGGAATAAAATTTCATTATTTAATAATTTATATTAATATATTAATTAGAGACAAAGGCAATACTCCATATAACAAACGACTTAATAAATGCTACTAAATTCATCACAAAATATAGATATAAAATGCAAAATGTTTAAAAAGTATATCGAATGCTACCTCATCCCTCCCAAAATAGAGATGATAGGTTTCACAACGACTCAAATGTTTTTAATAAAGATATGCATTCCTTCTGTGAAATTTCCCGTTTTTAGAAATAATGTTTCATGTCTTTCAATCCGCACTGTTTAAAACAACTTTCAGAGATGTAGAGAATCTACATGAAACGTTGTCACAAGCAAATATCGGGGGAATCTGTAACATCAAATTTTATAAAATTTATAAGTGCGTTTTTGTAGTACAATTTACAGATACCTTTTATAAAAACTGAATTGATACCTGGGAAATCACGATCGATTTTAAAGTCTGAAAGCACTGGAATAATCCTCTTCCGTTTCGCATTAGCATCTGACCTTCGCCTCATTTAGTGCTGTCCATTTACAGAGAGCGAGACTGATGCAAGGCTCTCTGGTTTACCTAATATGATTTTGCGGGCATGCATTCATTGTTGCAAACGCGCGTTATGTCATTAAATATTAATGATATTTAATTATTAAACATTTTAATATAACATTAAAATATTAATTTTAAAAGTACAATGAAAGAGTCTTTGCATTTAGTACATTTTAAAAATGACGCTTACGATGTCATTTTTGGGCTCTATGTTTCATGAAAAGCTACTCATGCTATTTTTTGTGAGCTTTGTAGAAAAGTAACGTACCATGCGACGATACGATCGATTATCCCTAATAAATGAGAGAAATGCATGATATATTCACGTATGAGCCATTCGTGTTCATCTAGTGAATTCTCAGTACTGTAAGTTAGGTTTAGAAATAGTCTTGTTTTGCAATAATACTGCAAATATCCAAAATATTATAAATTCTCAAAAACACTTAAAGTAGATTTTGTAGAAATGTTGATTACAATGACAAACAGAATGAAAGTAGACAAGTATTACAAAAATTAGCTTTTGAATTCCAGAAACTGTTGGAAAAAGTGATTACTAAGTTGTATCAATTCTGTACAGTTTACGCGAAAGAAAAGGATCGTCGAGCAGAGGAAACGGAAATACTTTTGTTTGCACCACTCCCTCGCGTTCATTTCCAGCACCAAGGCCTTGGATGCGTCATACTCACGCGTAGCATCAACTTGGAACATTTTCAAAATATTTGGATTGGTGGGAAATGGCTTGTCACGAGAACATGCACATATCTTGGTGAAGAGCAACATTCATCGTAACTACGAATTGGATTCCCATTTTTTAAGAGTTTCTTGAATATTTGTCGACAATTGGCAGGCAGATTACTGTTATTAATTAAATAAGTTAAATTATTTCATAATGATATGGGAATGTGTAAAAATGCTTTGTAAATCCATAATTGAGCACAGGAATAAGTACTGAAATAAACAATGCCAAAAGCCATAAGTACCTAAAATATGATTTCTTCTTCTGTTTATCTTTATATTCTACTCATCTGATCATAGCTTTCTTTTTACTTACATGAATGAGTATATACATTTAAAAATTTCATTAATTTTCATAGAGATTTCATAATACAGTATCTAGTTTGCGTGTTCACACTGAAAATAGAATAAAAAAAGTTTAAAATAAGTACCAAATAATCTGAATGAATATGATAATTTGTATTCATGTCAACGGTAAAGTAGAGGTTAGCATTCAGAAATATCGTTCCATTCTCTCTTTATTTTTGGAGACAAAATATACATGAATTATTTAGTTTCATTTTACGGTCGATTTTGAACGATATTAAGGCTTCCTAATGCAACCCTTACTTATAGTAATAACATTCTTAACCTGCGAATCTTTATTTGAATTACACGGTGTAGTGAAGTTTTGTAACTAAAGGAATTGCCATAAGAGTGCATTCACTTCACTCACAATGATGAAGGTAAAATAAAGTTTACGAGGCATGGAGATCTGATTTCTCTTTTAATATTTGCTGTCAATGGTCAGTTTGAAAAAGAACGAGTTTCGAATGGGTTGAATGCCAGGAAATTCATATTTTTAGGAATTTCTTCTGTGATAACGCGGTTTATATTAGACTGACTCATCTATGAAAATCTATGCAACTGCTGAAAAAGATCTGTAGATATTAAGTATATCTTTAAAATCTGTTGTGAATTCTCATATTGGTCATTGAACAACTCCAGTAATATGATATTTGCGTCAGAATTACCGTAAATTGTCTTAGTAATCTGAGGGTGTACAAATTTACGAAGGTCATATTCTTCTCTTAATTTAATATGTTTGGCATGAAATTCTATTTGTATCACTTTGCACACATACTAATCCAGTACAGAGCATAAGTTTCGTTAGGGTTGATAGTTACGAATAGTTTTGTATATAAATCCTATAGAAAATTATGCTCTGTACTGCAACCACGTAGAAAAAACACCTTTAAACTCCCCCGCCCCCTTCTCCGGCTCACCCTCACGCTTCAGGATTTTTACTACTACGTGCGGTGCGTACCAACGAATAATCAATCCAAATTTCAAAACTCCGGATTTTTTCCCCATCGATCACCAGACTTGGGTCTAATTTGACTAGGCTATACGCTTAAAGTATGTTCCCCAAGGAGGCCTTGAGTCTCACGCTTCGTTTACAACAGCCCCTTCGCGAGGCATGTTTAGTTTGAGAGGAGCGCGTCGCATGTGCGTGGATGTAGTACAACGCGTTTTCTAAGACTTCGGCGAAAGAACGCTCGTCTTTGTACCGGAAGTTCGCCGAAGTCTACGACGTTTGCATCTTTGGAGTCACAAGGACTGCTTGTTCTTTGCTTGCTTGTGAAGGCTCGCCGGCTTAATGCATACAATTTTCGTCACGACCGCGCTGAAACTATTGGAACTGTCAAGGGAACACTCACTCTTTATTACACTTCAAATATTAATAAGGCCACATAGAATGTCAAAAATTCATTCACAATCTTTCTATAAAAAAGTTCGGTCTTAAAATTCATTTTAAGAGTCTTATTGAAAGTATTATTCAAAAGTCACATTTTGTGAGTATGAAACCATGTGAACGATGTGTTATATTTCTTTGCTGAAATCTGTAAGAACACAATCTTATTCGCCTTATTAAATAATTTGTTTGAGATTAAAGCTTCGTTTTAATTTACGTTACTTTTAAGGGAACTGTGAATACTTTTTATATTTTATAGCAGAGAATGAATTACTTTACGGACATTAATTTAAGAAAACGAATACAAATTGTGGTATATTTCAAATGACTTGAATACTTCTCAAAATGAAATCCATCTTGCAAAAATCGTGTAAGTGTTGGTACCGCCTGCCATGCTCGAGTAAAAAATGCTCGAGTAAAAAATGGAAAGCACATACTGGTGAGATTTATTCGTCCAGACACTGTCAGTCGTCAGTAAATTTTCTCAAAGTTGAATAGATCATAAATATTAAAAAATAAAATATTGATATAATATAAATATAAGATATGGAATTCCTTTTCAAGTCTATCTGCCAAGAGGACGCTTGTTTTCTTTCTTACTGTAAGACGCAAATACAATTATTGGTAATTGGTGATTGTTGATATTGTTGATAATAAATTCTAGCTTTATCCTTACAATCACATAGCACAAAAGGAAGAGCTGTAGAAAAGAATTTACAAAATGGAAAGAAGAAAACCTCAAAAATATTGTTTTGTGTCGGTCAGTACTTATTCGCGAAGAATAATGAAAAGAGGAACTCGAACAATATAATCACTATTCACTGTGATCGCAGCGTTATACTAAATGTTTCCAAAAATGTAAATAAAATGTTTTATTTTCCCAGGATCTGTACATATACATTGTAGAGAACAGCAAAGGAACCCCGCTGCCCATCTTAACCTTAAAAAATGAATGTATCGTAATTATAATCACTGAATCTTTTTATGAACGGATACGTGTCTAAGATAATTTCTGGTCGTTGTATTTACACACTCTCACTAATTTTTGCTTTTAAAATTACTTCGAACTTTAAAAAAAACTTGCTGTTTTCACTTGGCTAACTATAACCACACATACTCCGATGCTTGCCAACTACTGTCAGCGGACTCGTAGAAATTATTCATTCTTTTAATATAAAGATATTGTTGAAATTAATTAAAGCAAGTGATTACATATAAATTGATTAAAGAAGCAAGTCCTAACTCATAACATTGTTTGGACTTACGATCCTTTATTTAAAGAAATAATTACTATATTTAGTTAAGTAGAAAGCTAGTATATTATTACAAACTGTTTAAGAAAACAATTTCGAAATAGTGTTCAAGCTGTACTCTGGTCACACAAGAAATGTCACTTTTCAATAACTGTACTATATGCTTATAATTTTTATCTGCAGCTATGAATAAGAATGAAAAATACTGCCAATATTTCTAGAATTGCAATTTTTCTGTAAAAAATATCTCATGACTCTTCGAATTATCAACTTCATTTCCTGTTTGCAATTTATAATGATTCATATGGTTTGTTTTGCGATACGAAAAAATCTCAAATTGCCGCAATTGCTAATAGGTCTTAAATGGTTCAAGTGAAATATTATCTCCACTTGTGGGAGAGTTTCTTGCTGAACTCATTGCGATCATTTATAGCGCATCTATCTTAAGTTGCCCAGATGCGAGGAGAAAGAAACAAAATTAAAACAAAAACGTTTTTAAGGCTCGAGCACTTATTATTTACTATGTTTACAAGAGTACGTCTTCATTTTTCATTATCAACTTGTGACAAATATGGGAAAAAACACTTTTGACGCATACCACAGTTCAAAATATTCAGTTAATAATCAAATTCAAAAGTATTGTTTTGTTACTACACCATGAAGTCTCATTAAATAGAAATATTTGAATATGTTGAAGATAATGCCACTCTCCGGGCATTTAGGACATTATGTAGTAAGAGGAAATCTGTCAAAATTTGACGGTGAAACTGACGGGGAAAATTAAATATTGTGATCAGACGTACACATTCACTCCTCACATTTTGAAGTTAAAAGAACAGCTGACTATTCATGCAGTTCATGTAGTTCTATTATGGCATCCGTGCAAGTATATGCAGCTATTTCTTGCAAGAAGACCTAATATTATATGCATCACAAACATTCAAGAATTGAGAAAATTAGTTTTGATTTTTTCTGATATTCTACACAAAGGTAAAATACTTGTCCCATTTAAATAACACAAACTCAACTGATTTGACGAATTACTCTCGCATGTGGTATACAGAGCATTACGGAATTTACGTTTCATCCATGAAATAGTAAATATAATTATTTGTTATATATTGTACGCATTCTTTTGAATTCTCTCCTCGATGTACTTTTCGTTACCTCTTGATTTGGTCAGGCATGCTGGACGAAGCCAAATAGCTTAAACCTTTGCCATCTTCTTAAAAGGATTGTCAATTGTCTCTGACAGCTGGACCAGCAGTATTCGAGACACTATGGGTTTATTATTCTATGCTGTATATAGTTCGCGAAAAAAAATGACAAGACCTCTCAACGATTTAAATAGACTGGTGGCGCTCATCTCGTCACAGAGGACATGTAACGTTAGTTTTTCATACCTTTTTTTGTAAGATGAACAAAGTAATAACTATTGAAATGTTTAAACGCAAAGTAACACTAAAACTATTATGAAATACCAGCGTGTCACTGTGTCTCATGCACTGCTTTGTCGTAAAGTTTGCTCATCTCTTCCCCCACCTATTTTGCCATCGGCCCCCGGAGAACGCCGTGTGCCCTGCAGGTCATTCGTGTGGTCTTTGGTTTGATTTCCCCCCCTCAGGTCTTTGAAATATGCAGAGAAATACTAATCATCTACCTACACGATCCTCAACTGTACTCTGTACTCTGGTTGCAGCGTAGGGTTGTTATCGCCGATGCTTTAGCATTGTGACTCACAGGTAGCAACGCCGAATAAAGCACAAAGCCCACAACACACGCGCGGATGATTATCTCGTATCTGATTTGAAGGTAATTGTGATGCGATGACTTGCGAGAGCAATTATGCAAAGGAAATAACTGCAAACTACTCGAACACAATCTAAATTCGACCTTTGATTTGCATCTGGCGGATTTTGTTGTGCATTTGTTTCTTTCATGTTGCTGTCTGATTGGTCTTTGGTAGAAGTCAGACAAACTTGACGTAAAAATTGGATGCTTGTGAACTCTTTATGTTTACGTACTTACGTCTACGGTTACGTCAGAGCGATCAAACTTAATAACCCATTTCTATGTTTTGCTGCTACGTTACGTTTACGTTTAAGTAAGAAGAAGAAGAAGAAGATGTAGAAGAAGAAGAAGAAGAAGCAGAAGAAGAAGTTTAATGAAGTATATTCCTTCACTAAGGACGCGATGAAGGATAAGAATCCAATTCTATAGCTGATTTCCCTTTGAAAATAAATTTTATTATATCAGAGCTAATATTTTGCTAATAATTCTTGCCAAAAACGCCCATTTCTTCCTGTATTGAGAATTCAACTTGTATATGGTTTAGGGTAGGTATCCCAGAATTAAGAAAACGGGAATTGATACAGTTCTCCCAGTAGCACGTCACACACAGTCTTTAACTGTGTTTGACGTAAAATAAATTTTTAAAAAAACTTTGCATTGTGAATGAGGCCCAACAGAAGAGAAGGGGGAAAAGAAACTCTCCAGTGGTTTGTGACTCATCGGGAGCGCGTGGGGCTGGGATGAGCGGTGGGAAGCGTGGGTGCCCGTTTCCCCACGAGCCGCGCGCGCTCCAGAAACGGGACATCGCTGTCGCAACCGGGTCGCGGCATTGATACATCGCAGGAGCACCAGCAGCAGGAGCAGTTTTTACGACGAAGGAAAACTAGGGCTTCGGATTCATCTTCTGACCCAATTTGGTACTAAAGAACCGCTGTTTGCGATAAGTGAGCTTGCGAAATGAAATTGTAGCGTAGAGTTAGGTCATCCCGGCGTTATCTTTGCGGTTATGCTTAAAGAGCAGGCGCGATACACGAGATGTATTATAAAAGCTTTCCTGGGAAATGGGAAGGTCGACTACGTTCCATAAAACGAGACTGACCTTACACTAACCACTTTCCTATAAAACGTTAGCGTCAATGCGAGAGCTAAGAATAGCATATGACATTTTAATAGAAATAGAAAACTCCACAGCAAGATTGTTATAGTGGGACTGACATGAAGTCAAGTCTTGTTGAGCGTGATGTTTCTTATTTATTCATGGATTCATTCTTTTACATGAATTTCTTATGACTTCTCACAATAATGTCCTGATTTAGGAATTTGGGTTTTTACGTTCATCTAAGTCATCGTGACAAAATATTATTTTATGAATTTCGTGCCAGATTTCAGGAAATGGTATTGATGCATTTTCTTTTGTGTTAATATATTGACAAACTATTAAGGCAACTGTTAGAACTACTCCCACAACCAGTAAAAAGTAAGTTAATTTAAATACTGAATATTATTAATATATTAGAACGACATTAACAAGTGGCTTGCAGCAGCTAAAATGTTGCTTTAAGTAGCAGGCACACTATTCAAAAACAACAAAATAAATACTCTTGTTTATCACAACAATTAGTCATTTTAGAAAAACAGTATTCACGAATACTGCAATAACATAGGATAAATGATACACAGTGTAACATATAGCAATAATAGTTTTAGAATATTGCCGATCCATAATGCGTCATACGAATAGTAAATATTTAATGACGTGCCTCGGAGCTTTGCTGTCGCAAGACATCAGCTCTATTGGAATGACTGACACACTGATTATGATAATTCACTCAGTTGTCACAGTACGAGAATGATCGGAAAATACAATAAAATATTTACATTTTTTAGTCAAACACGAAACTGTTTTAATTTTGAAAATTTTCTCGTGATCCAGGATACCTAACGAAATCATAGTCACAGGTCGGAGGCCGCACAGTTTCTTTCAATTTTTGCGTGCATTGTAAATTAGTAATATATTATCTTAGAAAACATACTTCATCATAAACAATATTAATCGAAATATGTTGCAATTTACGATTCTTCAAAATTGCACTACGTACTATTTGTTTTTCCTCGTGGCTAGCTGTTGATCAGCGTGTTATATGTATATGTTGCTGTGTAACGATGCGAAAATTCACTTCTCAGGTCGAGAAGACCGGAATACGGCTTCGGGATGTCTACATGCTAACCACACGTACCCCCTTAACCCATGGCCGCGAGGCAGGGACGTTGCCGGTAGACCTGAGCCCGTTCACGGGCTGTCGCGCCAAGTACATAGATACACACACATACACATCTACATACACACACGTACATACATACACACACGTACATACATACACACACGTACATACATACATACACACACGTACATACATACATACACACACGTACATACATACACACACGTACATACACATACATACACGTACATATACATACACGTACATATACATACACGTACATACATACACGTACCTACATACATACATACACGTACCTACATACATACATACACGTACCTACATACATACATACACGTACCTACATACATACATACACGTACCTACATACATACATACACGTACCTACATACATACACGTACCTACATACATACACGTACCTACATACATACATACACGTACCTACATACATACACGTACCTACATACATACATACACGTACCTACATACATACATACACGTACCTACATACATACATACACGTACCTACATACATACATACACGTACCTACATACATACATACACGTACCTACATACATACATACACGTACCTACATACATACATACACGTACCTACATACATACACGTACCTACATACATACACGTACATACATACATACACGTACATACATACATACACGTACATACATACACGTACATACATACATACATACACGTACATACATACATACACGTACATACATACATACATACACGTACATACATACATACACGTACATACATACATACAGATTATTGGGCATTAAAGTATCAGAAAATGAGCTGGTTTTCCGATGGAGCCTTGGATACTGGTCTCCTCAACAGAAATGGAGCCCGAGCGCCGGCTGGTGTCGTGACGCGACGCGACGCGCTGCCGCCTACACCTGCCTACGACGCGGCGCGGCTCGGCGCGGGTCGGGTCGGGAGGCGTGGGCGGGGCTCCCGCGCCGCGAACGACGCGTCCTCCGCGCTGATGTAAGCGCCGCGCCGCGCAGGCCAGCCGGGCGGCACGTGACGTCGCCCGCCCGCGCGCCCCGCTCACGCACGCGCCGTGACCTTCTTACGCACCGGCGGCGGCGGCGGTGCGCCTCGCCACGGACGCGCCTCGCCTCGCCTCGCCTCGCCTCGCCTCGCCTCGCCTCGTAGGCTCTGCGGTTGCGGGATCGCCTGGCCAAGACGAAGCTCTCCGGCGGATGCTGAGGCCTACACATGAAGGTTGAACAAACCTTCGACGCCGCAATCGCGTTAGGTTCATTGATTTGTGATTCCGGGCGCGTCAACTGCCAAGGTAATTTGTCCCGTAAGTGTAGGGCATGCGATTTCCTGTAGAGATGGCGGGGATCTTCTCCCGCTGGATGGTGAGATACGGTCCCGACCAACGGGGTTTCCCGTAGCCAGGTATCTCCCACTAGCGGCGCACCGCCCCTAGCCGGAAGAAGGTCTAAGCTACCGACCGGTCTCACGGCATGTGTGGTAGTGGATGGCATGTAAGTGTAGGTATGTGTAAGTATGGGGTGACGATCGGACAAGGAAGAGGAAGGAGAGATCGTGCGCGGTCCGTGGCCCGTTTGTTACGGAACTGTTCCGACATTCGCCTGGTATTTTTCGGAGAAACCACGGTAAACTGCCAATTAGTGCAGCCAGCCGCTAGAATTCTCATCCAGACAGCGACAGAATTCGATCCAGCTACCTAGCTAGTGTCGAAAATCCTGCTATCGATGGAACTCGAACCTAAAACCTCCCGGTCAGGCGATCGCGTTAGAAATGCTGCGTACAATCGTGCAAAGATCACAAGTATTCGGGATATGAAAAATGTATCGATTATTCACCTACTATAACCGATAAAACAAATGTAATTGACAGTCGAAGCATAATTAGGAAACAAGAGAACACTTTTTTAAAGATCACAACTCTGGAAGATGCAATAAATACCAATGCTAACATTTTCGAAATTCTTACGTAGTGTACGTAGCGTCCGAAACAATAAAACAATTAATTTCATAGAAAAATGCTTGCAAGTAACCTATTGTAACTGCAAAATACTTTATTATGAATTCGTGAAATCATATTGCAACATTGCCCTCCCTCATATATAACCATTTTTAAATACAAACAGACAGATGAGAACTTCAAAGACTGTTCTACGACGTAGTGCAATGATTCTCATTTCTGGAAAGCTGCCAACAGTAAAATTCCATTGCGTTTACGACTCCCTAGGAAGCGACATTTTGCTAACGAGTAAATTGAGTTCCCCAACATTATAGTTCAGTGAGCTTGGTTTTCTTATGAGTCCATTTAAGCTGCAAATACCCCAAATCAGCGGGAAAATGCCAGTCTCTGAATTTGGGATTTCTTATTCTTATTTATCCAAACTTTTGTATTTTGTTTCGTCGAATTTTTCGTTTTTGGCTCTTTTAAGCCTCTATTGTGAACTATGTAGCCTCTCTGTTTCGTCAAATAGTCTATTTCAATTTATTTCTCTTTGTTGTAACAACTAATTGAGTTCCTTTGGGAATGTTTTACCCAGTAACGTTTGACCCTTCATGTAGGTCTAAATATGTCCACCCTCTCCCTCCTTCTCCTTGACTTTCTCTATTTATGTCGAATCTTTTTTCTTTCCGGAAAGCGCTTTCCGCACTCAAGTTAAAAAAGACTCCTTTGCTGATAATTCGAAACGAACTCCTGTCGTAGGAGTTGCCTATTTCTGCCTGGTATCTAAAAAGCGTCTGCTAAATTTACCCGTGGCGCCTGGGCGTCCTCGAAGCGCCGTGCGTTATTATGCGCTGGACCCTCCAGGTTGGCCGCGTCGCCGCCCCGCCCTCGCCGCGAAGGGCTATTTTTACCCTGCGAATGTGGAGCGTAAAATCATGGTCCGTCGGTGGCGTGGGCGAGGAGAAGCCGGCCGTAGGGTGGCTCTCCCGTCGACCTATATAGAGGCCGCGATCCGCCTGGCTGCGGAACGAAATGTCCCCTTGCGCTTGTATCCCCAACGATTGTGTTCACGTCGTTGCCTTGATACGAAATCGTTGGAATCAAAGACAGCATTGCTGATCCCGGTGGCCGAAATCGTAATGGCAGTAATGCCTTAGCGATATCGGACCGAAGGACGATGAGTACAAGTCCCGCTTCGGGCATGGTTGTATTTGTGTTCACGCTTTCATCCTTATCACCATATCATCTTATCTTCACAGTTACCATACCTTTAAATGCAATAGAGATCGCTAATATCTAGATGTTGATGCGAGCTTAAATAACAATATAAAAAAGGATAGAATAGCAGTATCTCTGATCCAATCATTAAATGGGAAGGTTAGCGAAATGGTAAACTGCGTTCTCGCGGGACCCAGATACCAGTCTGTCGTCGTACTTGGAGCGTTGGCGGGCAGTGCAGATGGCGGCTAACGCCTAGGTGCCCACCCCAGGAAGAATTATCCCTGGTAGAACGTAAGGTGCGGATCATGGATAGCAATCAAAAGAGTGATTAGCTCTAAGTAGAGCGAATAAATCGAAATAATTAACAATTTTTTTCCTAACCATTAACAAAAAAAGTAAACCGCAATTTGACGAAACGATTCCAAATAACAAATATTTCTATCAAGGTGAAAATAACGTAGATAAGACGGTTGAATGATCCAGACATTGGAGGTTAAAGGATTAAGGAAGGAAATGAAGAGGGCAAGTTGGAAGAGAAATAGTTTCCACGTAAAATAGTCGTATCAGCATGAAAATTATACAGAACATGAATCTCCTTTTGTCGATATTCATGGTTAGATGGCAAAATTAAAGTAAATATTTTTGTAGTGTTTAATACTGCACAACAGTAGTAAATAGAATGTTCATTGTTATCAACAAACGGCAAAGTCGAGAATCATCTTTCGCTTGCAGTAAGAAGAAGAAGAAGAAGAAGAAGAAGAAGAAGAAGAAGAAGAAGAAGAAGAAGAAGAAGAAGAAGAAGAAGAAGAAGAAGAAGAACAAGAAGAAGAAGAACAAGAAGAAGAAGAACAAGAAGAAGAAGAACAAGAAGAAGAAGAACAAGAAGAAGAAGAAGAACAAGAAGAAGAAGAACAAGAAGAAGAAGAACAAGAAGAAGAAGAAATATTCATCACCGGAGTTATTGTCAGATCGATTTCACAGCAATTATCGAGCCCTTATTTTTTTATTCTGCTTACTATTGAGTATTCTTCCATCAGCCAAAATGTTTTATGGCTCATGATCATGCTTGCCCCTTGAACATGGGAAGTGGTACGAATTTCAATTATAGTACCCAAGATAAATGTTTAAAGATTTTTGAAGTTAAAATAAAGATTATTTTAGCTAAATAATTTGAGGCATGTGGTAGAAAATAGCAAAACAATCATTGACGGTACCACAAGATACTGTAATAATATATTTACTTAAATATGATCATATTGAAGGCAATTCCAACTACATCATTTGGTAAAAGAAGATGCTGCAATCGAGATAACGGAAAAATTAGTTCCAGATGTAAGTCACGTTCTGAACCTATGCCAAACATGACAGTTTCTGCATCATGTAAACTTTGTTTATTTCTGCGCAGATTACGTCAACCTTACAGGCAACGTTCTGAAGATCGAGGTCAAAAGATGACATATGCATAATCACTCACAGAAAAGACTCCAACTAATTTCAACATCCTGAAAGCATATTTGATAATACAGGCAAGAAGGATAGAAGAGATACAATATTAAATGTGAAGGCAACGCGACAAGAGAAAAAGAAATCTAGTGATATGCCTTCTCGCATTATTTCGAACTTCTGCAATTTACAATTATTCATATCAACGAAGATAAAGAAACAATTGAAAGTATTTCTGAAATACGAAAGTATAAAAAATGTATTTACTTCAAGCAAAAATTATGCAAAAACTATTTGCATTTTCAAAAACTTGTACGAGACCATATTTAATGATATACTTTTTTACAAGAAACTTAATTAAGAGGATAAATCTCAATTTTGTAGGTTTACAAAGTAAAGATTTTCAAAAAAATCACCACTTCATTAGATATGCGCCGTTTTCATAATCGTAATTTTCTCTATTAGAGAAAAAGGTAGAGAATCATTTGGAGCAGGTTCGGAGAAAAACACTTATTAAAATTGCCTGTTATTCGAAAACTACTCGTATTTTAGAAAAAATATATATTATTTTGTCTTTGAAGAAAATATTGTATTAATGATATATATATATATATATATATATATATATATATATATATATATATATATATATATATATATATCTGATCGTGGAACGATGCACTGTAGCAAAATTGCAAGCGGGTCGAAAAAGGTTTTGCTAATTTGATGTTGAGGGCGTTTTCTTATTGGAAAATGTTTATCCTTTGTTTCTATTGAGGTAAGTACTCACCACATCTCACACTACAGCAGAAACTTTCACTCGCGAAAATATCAAGGGTCTGGAATTTCCGGGTGAATTCTAAGTAAAGTTACTAAGCTTTCTGATTTTTTGTCGGTTTCTGAAGCACCAAAATTTAGTTATTAGATCTACTGATGAATTTGTCTGTTTGGGTATTATATGGATTATTAATTATTAATTACGGCAGCTTGATTGAAGATTTTAAAAATATTCATATTAGAAAATTAGTTCCTTTGCGGCCTAATTCACATTTATAGATGCACTAAATTTAAGCACATTTAATGTGTCTTACGTTTAGTAGGACGTACATGAACGTTGCAACGGTCTTTTGTTTTCAAATTCGGACGTCCCTCGAGTGTCGACTTGCTAGCAGCTCTACAAAACGCACGTGTGTTCTACATCAGCCTGTCGTCCTTCTGGCTCTGACTGTGAGTTCGGGGTGACGTTCCGTCCGAGCTGCCTCTCCGCCTGAGGCTCCGTCAGGAGCCCTCGGAGCGGAGATCGTGTGTGCACACACGTGTCACGCGTGAAAACAAACAGTGGCTCGGCACGCGCGGCAGTGGAGGAGCAGGCAGCGGTGGCGGCCGCGGCGGTGGTGGTGGTAGTGGCGGAGGTAGTGGTAGTGGCGGAGGTAGTGGTAGTGGCGGAGGTAGTGGTAGTGGCGGAGGTAGTGGTAGTGGCGGAGGTAGTGGTAGTGGCGGAGGTAGTGGAAGTGGCGGAGGTAGTGGTAGTGGCGGAGGTAGTGGTAGGGGTAGCGGTAGCGGTAGCAGTAGCGGTAGCGGTAGGGGTAGCGGTAGTAGTAGTGGTAGTGTCCACTGTGGGATTTTTGTTCGCGTTTGTGGTGGCAGTGGTGGCAGTGGTGGCGGTGGCGGTATTGGCAGTGGTGGTGGTCACAGTGGGGGTTTTTGGTCACGGAGGTGACAGTGGTGGTAGAGGCTTTGATTGTGGTGGTGGTGCTGGTGACTGGTAGAGGTAATGGTCGTGGTGGTGGCGGCAGTGGTGTCGTTTGTGGTCGCGTTGATGGTAGTGGTGACAGTAGTGGTGGTGGTGGGGGGGGCACGGTGGGGTGTTTGGTCGCGTTGGTGGTGGCCGTGGTGGTGGAGTCGTCAGTCGCGTCGGCGGCGTTTGCGATCGTGGCTGTGGTGGTAGTGGTGATGGCGGTGGTGGCCGTGGTTGTGAGGCTGGAGGTGGTTCGAATGGCCTCGGTTGTGGTAGTGGCTGTAGCTGCGTTTATGGTGGCGGCGGCGAAGGAGGTTGGGCGAGCCCGCCCACGTGACGCAACACAGGCCGCCTTGCCTCCAGGTGCTTTCGTGCCGCGCTGCCTCCGCCAGACCACGCGCCGGATACACTTCGTTACTTCGTAGTTCGTTCCTCGACATTCCACAGCTCTTCACGAAGCCCAGTCCCCGTGGACTCGCTTAGATTCAGAGAATTCTCATCTGCTTTCATACGTATGCTTTACTATTGTCATAACGTTCATTTTGTCACTATTTACTATCTAAATATATCGCACTAGCGTACCCATGAGAGAACTCTCGCATGTTAAACCCCACCCAATTTTTTCTAAAGGTATCAGGAAACTGAAAGATGGAAACGTATTGTCTGTTTCCATCGTAATTCCCTCAACATTAAATGAATGATTGTACTACACTCATACGAAAGAATCCTTGTAGGTATTTAGCAACTATTAATAGTATTTCTAGTTGTTGCTGCGATAACGAATCTTGAATTAATAATAATGCAAATAAAACTCGTCAGTCTGCACAAGAACCACGGTGTACACAGAAAGCGTAAATAGTATAAGCTAGAAGAATCTAAGGCTTCTAAGCGTGACGTCACAAAGATGGCCACCATCCCTAAGGGTTGAAATACAGTTGGCATTGGTAGTATCGATAAGTGCCGAACCGGCACAAATTTAATAGAATGTGTAAGAATGTTTCATTCTGTAGATGACTGTGTGAGAAACTTATGTAGCTTTTAAGGCCCTAGAACGCTTCGTCTACGGCTCATTTAACGATGTACCTAACTGAGTGTTGAGGGTTCCACTTGACATGAATATTTAGATGCATTTTCTTAAATAAATCTTTCATATTTTTAAAGTGAAAGTGCAATTCGTTTCCGTTAAATTCTCTTTTTTTAGAGACTTAATTTATAAAGATCAATTGCGGGTTAGAGCCGCAAAAAGTATGTATACTACTGAAATAATATAGGAGACGATTATAGAATCTATTGACATTATAAAATTCTGTGAGTTACCATTTCGTGATGTCTTGAAGGAAAGCAATAACTTATTTCACTTGCATTTTACTGATATTGTTTGATCACTTTAAACAGTAATATATTTATATTTTATAAATCTGATTTGCAACATGTCTGCTCTTTTTCTTAGATAAGCACCCATTTGCAAAATATTACAATGATAAGTCTTTCTGACAACAAAGTCTGAGACCTTTCGTCAAATCGTGATTTATTTACGAAAATCTACCCGATTCATTTTATTTGATTAAATGTGAAAAACCATCTATCGTAGTAAATATTATGTGTCGCTAACGCCAGAAATATAAACAATGTTTGAAGACCCGCACCCAACGATGGGTCTTACTAAAGTACACGTTATCATCATATGGTATAGAGAGATTACTTTCAGAAGGAACCGCTTGGGCAGCTGTTGCTTGGCTACTACTGGGAACAAAACTGCAGATTACGACCATGCGCTCAATTCATCAATGAGTTCGTTGGCAGTTGGTTCATTTGTAAATGGCATCAATACTAACTCTTACAATGCCATCGTCTGTCATGACGTTCTGTTGTTTCACGTCCTGCCAAGGCCCCTTC
Organism: Gryllus longicercus; assembly: GCA_038098605.1. NCBI lineage: Eukaryota > Metazoa > Arthropoda > Insecta > Orthoptera > Gryllidae > Gryllus > Gryllus longicercus. The sequence continues at coordinate 73,508 of JAZDUA010000163.1, forward strand.
TTAGAGTAACTTCTCTATAACTCATTGTCGAGTGTCTCGGGATCGGCCCATAGCAATGCCCCCCCCCCCCACCCCTACACACACGCGTTGAACGAGCGCCGGCAGCCCTGACCTGCGCTCTGTGCGGCGGCGGCGGCGGACGAGAGTGAAAGGGGCCGAGCTCTGGGCGAGCACTCGCTCGCTGTACTTCGCTCCACTCGCGCGCTGAGAAAGAAAGCGCCGTCTCCACAGAGCTACTGCTCGGCCACTTCATCAAGGTCTAGAGGTACTCGCATCCAAGGAACACCGCGCTCCGGCCACACTCGAGCGAATGTCCGGCCTCTCACTCACGATCTGCTGGAATTCAATCGGTTTGCAACGGACACTCCGCCTCCTTGGTAGTGTGAGCTCATATGAAGCGAATTGCGCATTTATTGTAAGTGGCCCCAGCTACTAAATCGGTTTTGTAGGAAGCTACGACAATCATTGGACCATTGGACTACAAGCAATCTAAATAATAAAATAATATTTTGCCGGTGTGCTGATTATTGGATCAATATAACAGTTAGATGTATGTGTGTGTGTGTGTGTGTGTGTGTGAGGGGAATAGAGCAGTAAGAAAGTTTTGAACTTTCTCAAAGTTGTATATTAGACATTTTATCATTATAAACGTAAAGTTAATAGCCAATCTTACCAACATTACATTATTCACATAATAGAACTACTTTGATTTATTTAAAGTGTCCTTTTACAGTTCATCAGCTCCTAGTGTCATTCAATCAGGGGTTTGAACGTCACCACAGTTTCACTGGAGTGACGTTTAAGCTCCCGTTTGAATGACACCGTAACAGCTGATGAACTGTCAAAAATAAATCGACATACAGTAATTAAACTACGGAAAGCTGCAGCACTAATGTTCGTGACATCTTTCATAGAAGTTCTTTCACAGTAATGGAGAGAAGATTGTACTCTTTGTCAACAGCAAAACTTGTGCGATAAGGGTTAGAATTTTGTTGTTAATTTGTTTTTAATTAATTTTTATATTTGAATGTAAATGTCATGTACAAGCAATTCATTCTTAAACAAACAAGCCGAAATGAAAATTGAGCCTGCTATAATCTCAATATTTCACCCGTAAATAAAGGTCTGGCGCTTCGCATGCCTACACTGCGTTTGTAAAATCATGGGTATCTATACTGAAAAAATCACGATGTATTAAAGTTGGTGAGGATGATATTTGCATGAATAAAAATTACGAAGTCTCGGATATCCTCTAGGTCATTTTTTTCACTCTCACTGTTTTGTTTCTCTTTGCCTCAATTTTGTAATCACGTGAAGGCATGTACAACCACAGGAGATACGGGCGAAAGGCTACTGGTATATAGTCTATTAAGAAACTCCGTCTTCTACAATACTATTAAATTATTTTATTATTTAAATCAATTAACAAATAGAAATAATGATTGCAAACTTTATATAATTTCACTTTTTTTAAAGTGAAGAGAAAAATTATAAGAAGTTGTCATAAAAAAGAGTTGAACACAATAACAAAAACACTAAAAAATACTTTGTATAAAAATAACAAAAAAGACAATTGTAAAAACAATTTTTCACCCCGACTAGGATTCAGAACCATAAATTCTGTTTGACTTTTAAAATCAAAGAAAGATATATGATCCTGTTCAAAATAATGAAAAAAAAATCAAGCGTGTGAATGAGAGCAATAGCTTTTCCTCGTGAACTGAGCGCTTGAATCACTAGAACAGTGACAGAACCGTAAGATGTAGTGAATTGGCTGAATAAAAAATTACAACACATCCGAAGTATATTTTATCGAATTTTCTCTCGTATCTTCGCATATGAATATTTATAAGCAGGTTGGATTCAGATGTAATGTTATATTTTTATACGTGCATTCTAGTCGTAGCCAACTTGTAAATGAATGTTTATCACGTCACAGAGATGATAGAAATGTACAGTTATTAGATAATTTTTTGCCATTTTTCGATTTTTAGGTCATTTTTTTTTTCAAAGAATGTTTAGGCCATCAGTATTCCAGCTTTGCTTACAAGGCATTCAATTATTACTCAAAATCCTGTCCCCGACTTTCTCGTGGCCTTTCCTTCTGCGGCGGATCGGGTGATGATCAATTTTCAAGCGAATCGTCGACTCATGTACACAGCTTAAGCTGTACTAAGGACGATGACGAGCACAGCTTTCTATTCTCTCATCAGTGTCGTTCATTAAACTGTTCTCGCAATTTTCTGGAAGCAACCGCAGACACTAGGGTTGTGATATTGGCGACAAAACTTCAATGTTCCGTGACATCAATGACCAAATTTCAAACAAAGAGAAGAAAACAGCTTTTTTAACACGTGCTTTAGTAACACCATAAATGGTGACGCGGGGGAAATTTTATTTGATAGTTTTCGTGTGTATTAATTTATAATTAGGATTTAAAAATCAAAATGGATTTTTTTAAATTACACATCTGGTTATAAGATTTAAGTTAACAAAATTAATAGACTGCAGTAATGAATGAGAACTTGGCTAACTTTTCACATGTGTTCACTTCAGTGAAAATAATTTTCAACTTAATGAGATGTTAATTGATTTTTATTATTACTGTATTTTACACTAAAAAATAAAGCATCGGCAACGTAAATTCATCGAGCATAAAATTTTGCTTTGAAAAAACCCTCCGATAAATCGATATTTTTACGAAACGCTGATGTTTTGAAAACATCCACATCGATGCCAAATCCCTAGCAGGCACATCAAGGGACACGGTGGGGCTCTCACTGGGCTTCTGATACCCAGATCAATTAATTCATTATTGCAGATTTCTCCATGACATACAAGATGGCGCCGAGTCAATTTGCCGGCTAATTTTCTCTCGTATCTTCGCATATGAATATTTATAAGCAGGGTCGGATTCTAATGTCAGATCAATTAATTATTGCAGATTTCTCCATGACATACAAGATGGCGCCGAGTCAAGTCCCACGTGTTAAATCCATGATACTTGGAGCCATTGAAGATGGGATAAGTTAGTCACAAAACACGTGTACGGTTGTTTATTCTCTATATTAAATTTATATTGTAATACGCTTTGAGGTTGATACCTTTTCGATCCTTAATCAATAATCATTATGGATTATCTAAAAACCTCTGTTGCCGCCATGGAATTAATTCATTGTTCGGCCCATAGAAAGCTGCACGGTATATATCTTTTGTTTCTAGTACCTTCCTATATTATTTCTAGTTACGTTATTGCGTGACAATTGACGTTTTCCTCAAGAGTTTGGAGAAATAAACGTTTTGAGACTTGCTGGGTTGTGTAAACCCGCTGGGAGCTGTGGTATAACACAATGTGGACATGGTTCCAAATGAACTTTTAAATTTATTCCTAGGTTTATCCCAAACACATATTATAGTAACTGTATCACATTCTGGGTTACGTTTTATCAAACTAAAACATTTATATTTTAAGTATATTTTTTCTGGTATTGAATCTTTGTCACGAAGAGGATGCAACTTGAATGTCAGCTTCTTTTCAGCTGTAATTAAAAATGAAGATGAGGCTTTGGACAGGTGAAGATAAATTTGTAGATAGAATGTGGAAAAGGAATAGTTGCATCGATTCTGAGCAGAACATAAGCTGTGGTAAAGAAGAAGAAAGTCGACGTAGTTGAAATGTGTGATTTAGCTGGCCTAGAAATTTGGGACGTATTCTACATTATGACGAATGACGTTGTCTTTAATTCATTCCTAATTTCTAATTGCATACATCTTTCCAATGTTTAGAGGCGACTCTTTCTCGAGTCTGAGTCGTGACCCTAGCATGACGACCATAGCGACTATTATTACAAACTTACAAAATTACACTCCTTTTAAAATGCAATTAGTAATAGATTAAGAATATATTTTCATTAGAAGTGTTGATTAATTTTTGCAATGACTGCAAAATTATTATGCTTCACACACAATTTTAAGACTTGCACTATAATTATC